>CP139505.1:225511612-225613937 GCA_021014915.2 Artemisia tridentata subsp. tridentata | reverse complement strand
TTTTTACATTTCTTTCTCATTCTTATGCATTTTTATCACATTTCGTTCACATTTTATTTATTTACGTTTATAATTACACGTAATGAGTTTTAACGATTTAATTTACATTTCGTTCGCACATGTCGAGGAAATGATATTTATGGAATAAGTGACATAAAAACATAATAATATTATGTATAATATTATTTTCGAACTTTAAGCATTTTAAGCATATCATTCATTCACATCACAGTCCGATTCGTTATCCGATATTCTTTCATAATCATTATTCACATCAAGTCAATCTTAAACCATCGAAATCTCAGACTTCCCTATTATTCAGGTCGTGTGTTGGAGCCGTTCCCATGATACTTTAGACATAACAATACCTTGACTTTTACAGCTAAGGTGAGGATTTGTAGCCCCTAGTTTTATACGTTTTCATTAACACTTTGGGGGAGATACATGCTCAACTATATTTATTTACTTTTTCAAATACTCTAGAAACTTTCATGGTTTACCGTGAGTCGTAGCCCCTACTCTTTTAACGTTTGTTTTATACTCTTTGGGGGAGATACATGCTTAGAAATACTTTACTCGTTTATCAATTAAATGATTTGCTTTGAAATACAATTACTCAAACATTTATACTTTTATGATACTTTACGCTTTCTTGATTTCTATTTATAACTGTAATTAGACTCGATTCAGACCTACATCAACCTGACATGGCAATGTAGGTAGACCCTTAAATTGGGTGTAGTCATCAACCTGACATGGCAATGTCGGTAGACCCTTAAATTGGGTGTAGTCATCAACCTGACATGGCAATGTCGGTAGACCCTTAAATTGGGTGTAGTCATCAACCTGACATGGTAATGTCGGTAGACCCTTAAATTGGGTGCAGACATCAACCCGACATGGCAATGTTGGAAGTCTATTTATTTGGATGTCTCATGATAATCTTATTTTGGCAGTGGGTTGTAAACACACATGTTGCAAGTCTTGTATGGGCGAGACTTGGGACTGAGTGGATTTACAATGCATTTGCGGTGGAAACTTTATTCTTTATACTATGTTACATTTTAACTAAACTCTTTATGCCTTTGCTGGGAAAATCTTTATTCAAATGCTTTACATTTTTAAACTAAACTCCATGAACTCACCAACCTTTGGTTGACACTTTTTAGCATGTTTATCTCAGGTTATTAAGGCGATAGTGGATGCATGGATTCTAGGGTCAATTGCATACTTGAAGACTTATATCTTTATCTTTACCATTCGATACACTTTGAAAACTTTTATGTATCTTTACTTTGGAACTTATTGTCATAACTCTGATTTTAATAAATTCAAATGGTAACATTTTAAAACGTCTCATTTAGAGGTCGTTTTCTATACCTTGATCTGTATTATGAAGTAATAACCCCTTTGACACTATTGTTCCGCTACGGTAATTTGGGGGTGTTACAGGCCGCCACACAAACAACAGGAAGTGGTTAGGGCCTACGTTGCTGGACCAAGTGAAAAGAAAGGATATGCAGGGACTTTACCCAAGTGCAATAAGTGTCGGTTTCACTACAATGGACCTTGCCCCGCTCAATGTGGGAACTGCCAAAAGGTCGGACACAAAGCCAGGGATTGCAAGACTACCACCCTCGTAATGGATCAGAAAGTCAGGATAACATGCCATGAGTGTGGAGTAATTGGACACTTCAAGAGTGAATGCCCAGAGCTGAGAAACTAGAATAGAGGAAGAGCTCGTTGAAGTGCGTGCGCGCTAGGAGAAGGAGAAGCTCGTCAGGACATCAACGACATCACAGACGATGACAATGTTTAAGAGGAGAACTCATGCCTTAATAATAAACCAAAGCCTAAACTCTCTAGTGTTGTATTTCTTTTGCGTTTCACATTAAGTACTATCGTATAAATTTCATGTACTATTACGAATTTCTATCTAATGAATGTTTTATCTTTTATCGCCGCAATACGACAAGCCTCGTCCATTACACTCTCTATTTCACTACCTTTAACTCAACCTTGTCTTGAAAAGCAAGCCCCACTTCATATCACGTTGCAAGCCAACAAAGTCGAATTCCTATCGTGAAGGTTCGCTGGAATTCTCAAGGAAATCCTGAGATCACTTAAAGCGAGAACATACGTCTATAGAATGAACGAGCTGAATCCAGGGACTGAATTCCTTTAACGGGTGGAGACTGTAACAACCCGTAATTTTCCACGTCAACATTAATTTTCAAACTCCAATTTACCACTTTGAAATTTTACAAGAACACTTTTTACGTATAACTTTTTACCTGAGTCAACGTAAAATTTAGAATACCTTTCAAGTGTGCTAGGACTTTAGGCTATATTCAGTCTACAACAACCCAATCCATTGCTCTTACTCCGGTTCAAAATTTTAATCCCTAAGACAATTCCCTTTTTATCTATTTACGATTGTTAATTTAACAAACGCTACTCGCGATTTAAATAAACACCCGATATACCCAATACTCCTAACAATTATTTTTAATGTATTTTTACACTTCCTAAAATTTTACCAAAGTTCAAAAAAAAAAAAAATCCTTACGCCTAATGTAATTTCTTTATTCATAACATTTAATTACGTGTAACTTACGATAATTACCAAACCGATAACCAATACCTATTTCTAATACCCAATACATACAATATATACACTTTTGTACAAAATTTACATAATTCTTCCATATTAAGGACATAATGCCGCCCCCCCCCCCCACTTGTTACCATAATAATTACTAGACAAGATTTGATACTTACAATTAATACTAGACAATCTCCATAAAACATGGAGTTGCAAACTAGAATACTTGACCAAAGCATTGCCCCCCCCCTCCTAGCCCCATTCGGCTACACACCAACACCAAGCCACCATATTTATTTCCTTTGACTAACTATTACACCTTAGACCTTAACATGCTATATATAGAAGACTTAGTACCAAATCACACACCATTAGCACAAGAGAAAGAAGAAAAAAAATATAACACCAACTCATCATCCTCTCATATAAATCGAACCACCAAGGAGCAAGGGAAAGAAGAAGAGTTGTCTTGGGCTAGTTCAAGTATCATTAGGGCACCTTGTAAAAATTTAGTAGCATTGATTTTGGGTTAATCAAGTAAATCACCTTCTCATCACACTAATCACCTCAAGTAAGCACTACTTAGTCCATGAGCTTTTATACTACTCTTATGTATATTACTTTGTACATGTTTGAAACACTTTTAAACTTGTGATGGTTAACTAAGTATTGAACATATTTTTATGGACATACTAATAGCTTGGTAATCTTGGCAAGAAGATGGAAGAGTTAGGATTAGCTTTGAAGTTGTTGAAAGTGGTTTTTAATGATTTGAAAACTAGAAAACGCACTTTGAAACATTTTTTTTAAAGAGAAGCTGTCCCATTTTGTTAAATCTGGAAAAATCAGTAGGTTGGAAGTAATATTTGAGTAGAAATATAGGAAATAGACTCAAATACGAAAACGTGGTCGCTTGAACGGGTTAAAACGGCCATATAATGAAGAAGATACGCTAATTCTAAGTTAGGTGACGAAAACCAATTTTGTGAAATAATACATGCTGTTAGGGGTTTTTCGAAAGGTAAAATCGAGTATTAAGAGTTAACTAGACATTCCGAGGCACTAAAAATATGTTAGTATACTTAAATACGAACCCGGGGATATAAAGAACTCAAGAAACGGAGCTAAAACGACCAAGATACATAGATATGAATTATGACGACAAGTGTCCAAAACCAACATCTAAAACTGAAACTTTTCTAAGTGTCAAAACTGTTTTTCCCATGTGACCATGTTTAACCCCATTTTCTCATAGATAGAATCTGTTATGGAAAAATGGCACTAGTAGGTAAAATAAAGTTCACCTGGCCTATTTTCCAAAAAGTCCAACTGTTCGTCAAATGGATTTATAACGAGTAACTTATGACCTCTCAAACTTCCTCGAAAACTGTCCAGAAACCATAAAAACAGCCTGACCACCTAACTTTATGGCCATAAAAGTGTGGGATCGGGATCCGAATGGGCTAAAAGTCAGTGTTAGCTTTTGTAGACCTTGCTACATACTTCCTATATCAACTGAGTTGGGTCAGTAATACTTAGTAGAAATTGTTTTACGGCTAGCTTTACTGGGCCACTTAGTCATTTTCAGGAATTCAACAAAGTGTTAATTATTGACGTAAAACTTTATTTTTCTCAAAAGTCACTTAGAAGACTATCGTAGAATGTTGTTAAAACGTAACGGTGATTTTTATAAAATACTCATTAGTAAGATAACCCTACATAAAGTACGAGTCAAAGTAATTACGCGTCATATCCGAGGTATTTTATACTTAATCATAGAACGAGTTGTCATAACCATATTTTCGACGTTAAATGTTGCAACAAACATGTACAAGTGATATTATAGCATGTGAACTAGCATACACGACCTTTTTGCCGAACCTAAGACATATCATTCATATTAGGTTGCGAGTAGTTTCCGAGCCTCAATTCCGTGCACTTTCCTTTTGATCCATATCAGTTGTTCCAGGTGAGTTCATGGCCCCTATTTTACTTTTTTTGAAATACTTTTGTGGGAGAATACATGCTCGTTTTTATCTAAATTCAATACTTGTTTTACTTGAATATGCTACTCGTTTACTCAAACCATTACTTGCTTTACTTATGAATTTGTTGTTTACTCGAATGCGTTATATATTCACCTGTTACATACTTAATTCTTTTTACTCATGGACACAAACACTTTGAACGATTATTCATACATGACCGAATGGACTGGTCACATAACCGAGTGTACTGGTAATATGACCAAATGAACTGGTCACATGACCGAATGAACTGGTCGCATGACCGAATGAACTGGTCGCATGACCGAGTGAACTGGTCACATAACCGAATGAACTGGTCAAACCAAATTTATTTTAAATCTTGTGGTCCATATATTACTTGTTGTTTACTTAAAACTATGAACTCACCAACCTCGTGTTGACACATTTTAGCATGCATTTTCAGGTTCTAAAGTGTCAACTTACCTTTGGTGGATTTTGGCATGCATGGCATGGTTATAGGATCAAGATACTCTGATATTCATTTGGGGACCACTTAATTTCTTTTATGGGCCTGTATTTCCGCATTTCATTGAACGATGTAAAACAAAGTACCTTTGATTATGAAAATTTCTTTTAAACGAATATGGTAAATCCGTTCTCTTTACTCTGTGTTGTGGTACCAATTTAGTAGCACTCCAGCGACATCATCTTCCGCTACGACCCATTTTGGGGGTGTTACATAGGGTCCTATGGTCAATTCTCCTAGTGCAAGAAGTACAACCGGTCTTCAAAACTACCAAAATTATAGGATCTAACGAAAAACTAAGCATGCACACACTAGAAGCAATAATAAAAGTACGTAAACATAATCAAAACATGAAAGGAATCATAACTAGGCTAGCACCAAAGGTGCTTAGCCGACCATATTAAGAAGTACATAAGATTCAATGTTTTGCATGGTAAATGAAGATATGGAATCGTAAATGTAAAATAAATATGATATGCTAAAACTTATTGATTTTGTGGCGTGATTTCTCCCTTAGAAAATGCAAAGTATGCTGTTGTAGATCGTCCTTGTTGAACCCTACTTCGTGCTCTGACTTTTGGTGGTGTGAAAGATGTGTAAAATGCAGGAAATAGGGTTGGTATTTATAGGCCCGACAAAGCTACGGCGTAACCTTGAGTAGTGGTTACGCCGTAACTAGTGTATTCTTCCAACGATCTTATCCATTAGTGATAGTTACGGCGTAACTTTGATGGATAGTTACACCGTAATCTTCGGCGGCAACAATTACGTCGTAATCTCCGTGCATGGTTACGCCGTAACCTTCTTAGGGTTTACCTTTACGTCGTAATCTTCTTGCGTAGTTACGTCGTAATTTCTTCAATCACTTGAACCCTATTCTGTGTAACATTTACGCCGTAACCTCTTGTGTTGGTTATGGCGTAACCTTCTTTGTCTCGAATTTCTTCAAAGTCTTCAAATAGTTACGGCGTAACCTCTTGTGGTAGTTACGCCGTAATCCTTGATCAGCGTTGACTTCGTCTTCATGTATAAATCCTTAGCTACGGTGTAAGTGAAGAGTATAATTACGTCGTAACTTCTTCTAAGCATACTAAAGTGTGTATCTTTGAAGTACTTTTCTAATTCTGCGTCTCTTTAGCTCCAATGCTCATTTACAACCTGGAAACGAAATATAAAGAATAAAAGCATATATCCACATAAAATGTGTTAATACAAATAAACCTTCAAAACGTTTATTTATATTTTACGATATTTCAATGTTTTGTCGATAACAAACGTAAAATCATTTTAACGAAATAGAAAAAATACGTAAATGCTTTGAGCCAAAAGTGTACTAACTCATTTCACTAAACAAATATATATTAACATGTTTAGTTAAGTAGTTTACATGAAACCAAAACTATTTTATAAAAACACTTTAGTAACATTTGTTACTTACATTTTATAAAATACATGTTAAGAAAAAGCTAGTAAACACGTGGACTATCCATGACCCAAAACCGATAGTGAGTGGGCACAAGATTATGCAAACGGATATACAATTGAATAAAATGAAAGGAACTCGCTAAAACCAAACAATCATATACAATCAAATAAATTGAGGGGAAATCACAACACTAAAATATAATTTAATGTTTGCTTTGACCAAAAACTAAGCGTACCTGTTTCTTAAACTTGCCTACTCAAGCATCCTTTTCCGGGTAGAAATACATAGAATCAGATACTTTAGTTCCATTTAACTTTCCAAGTTTAAATTTTTACTGTATCAGTGCGTTGACTAGAGGGCAGAATTGACCAATTTGGCGACTGAACAGCTCGCAACCACTGGAAATCATCCACATTTGCCCAACTCCCGGTATCATCATATAGATTGGACTCCTTGAGATCATTCTCAATCCCATCATAGCACAAACAGTAAGGTGCAAATCTAACCCCAGAACTCTGCTCAATAATGGGCCGACTCCTACATCGAAGATAAAAATCAGTCCCTTTAGCTTGATGAATCCTAATCTAATGTGATGCCAGCACAAACAAACACCCTTCCACTTCTTCAATCAAGATTGAACCCAATACCGGACCCACATAAATTTTACAGTTTTTCAATCGGTTTATAAACAAAGTCCGGAAGCATCCTGTTAATCTCACCTCACAATTAGTTAGATCCGAAAGCACATATTCTCCAATCTCTGTACCTTTAAATTCCTTTATCAAAACCTCATTTTCTATACTCCTGAACCCAGTGAATCCTTGACCTTATAACTCGACTGGTGTTCCTCATTCTTATAGGCATCTTCAGTAACAATGTTGGCGGCTTCAGGTTTCTTAGCAGGTTTGTTTTAAAATGAGAACTTTTTCCGGGGTTTGAGTTTGGATGAGACGGAATCTAAAGTTTGTTTAAGGTCAAAGATGGTTTTTAGGGACGACCGGACTTCATATGGAGGTAAAAAGTAAGAGTTCTCAGCAACCAGTTTTTCAAGATCAGTTATTGATATAGATATTTTTTCAAGGTCAGATTTGAGATCAAGATTCGGACTCGTATCCGAGATTTGTTGAATTTGTGTGAGAGAGGACTCAATTGCTTGTTTTGAGTTTGTGAAAAGTGATAGAAAGGATTTGGTGGATTCAAAGGAGGGATCTTTTGGATCACTTTTGTTGGAAATGCGAGATTGGTGAAGGTTGGAAAGGCGTTCGATCATGGCAGCATGCTTACGTTCTGTGGTTGGATCGAGGTTGGAAAGGCATTCGATCATGGCAGCATACTTGTTACAGATCAAACCCAAAACTTCCCAAGTTCAAACTGACATAGAACAGTGTACTATTAACACCAGATATCAGTTATGTTACTTGAATGATTTGATGTAGTTGATAAGGTTTGGATGTTTATAACTCGGGATTAAGAATCATAGATTAGCAATTAGCATGTCAATCTTTTAGCTCGAAGTAGAGCTGAACCATGTTTAATTAAAACAAAACTTCGTAAGATATTATATTTTTTTTGGTGGAGTCTAATGCACAGGCTCCCATGAAGTGATACGTAAAGATAAGAACAGAACATAAATATTACTTATTATTCAAAATAGAAAATGTAGGATCAAGAACAACAAATATGACTTGGATAAAGTTTATCAATCTTTTTTTCAAGAATTAAGCACCTAAAAACCACGAAGAACATTTAAATTCTTGAGGGTTATGGGTTGTTTTTGTTTTTGCATGTTCGTGTAAGGCTATTTGCCTTTGTTAATTTTAATAAAATGTGGATGTTAAAAAAAAACACAATAGCACCACAATAAGAACAATCAAATCCTTTTGCGTATAAAGACACTTGGACCAACTTCAAAAGCTGATGTTTGTTGAATTTCAAAAATGATATTCTAATACAACTTGGAAGGCTTTATAAATAGGCCCGAAAACTAATACAAACATACAACTCTTAGAAAGTATAGTAAGATTAAAACAGTAATAAAGAACATTGGTAGAGCATAAAGACTCGACTAAAGACTTCAATGACAGCTTAAATACCATAAACACTTGAATAAAAGAGTTAAATGAGAGCTTAAATTTTCTTCATAGGCATTAGACTTTGTTAATTGGATTGACTAAAAATCATGTTCTTTCCCCCTAAAAAGTTTTAGACACAACAACAACAACAACAACAACAACAAGAGGAGGAGGAGAAGAAGAAGAAAAAGAAGAAGAAGAAGAAGAAGAAGAAGAAGAAGAAAGAGAGGATGAGGAGAAGAAGAAGGAGGAGGAGGAGAGGAGGAGGAGGGAGGAGGAGAGGAGAAGAAGAAGAAGAAGAAGAAGAAGAAGAAGAAGAAGAAAAGAAAAAGAAGGAGAAGAAGAAGAAGAGGAGGAGGAGGAGAAGAAGAAGAAGAAGAAAAAGAAGAGGAGGAGGAGGAGGAGGAGAAGAAGAAGACGTAGAGGAGGAGGAGGAGGAGGAGGAGAAGAAGAAGAAGAAGAAGAAGAAGAAGAAGATGAAGATGAGGAGGAGGAGGAGAAGAAGAAGAAGAAGATGGGGAGAAGAGGATGAGAAAAAGGAGAAGGAGAAGGAGAAGAAGAAGAAGAAGAAGAAGAAGAGGGCATACAAAACCCGCTTATCATATTTACACATTATTTATGTGTTTACTCTTCTCAGCATAACTTACATTCTTTTAGACCTTGTTAACCATTTCACCATTCTTATCATTATCCTTTTTTTATGACTTTAGTCTACATAACTCTTTCACATTTAAATCTTACATAGGTTAGTTCGACAATACATTCATTAGCATCATTCATTCTTTTTACACATTTTAAGTTATTAACCCATTCTTATCATGTTTAATTTTCGCAATACATCATTACGTTCACTCACACACTTAACTCATCACATTATCATTCTCATACCTTAAGTAATCTCTTTAATTATCTAAGTATTTAAGCAATATCGTTCTATACCATCATACCTTAATCCCGTTCTATAACATTTTATATTGTTAGACACTTAGCAATAAATGTGTCAATTACAATCTTGCCTTCACATTTTATACTATAACTCACCCTTACCATTACTTTATGTTCATACTTAAATCTCAAATACTTTAACTCACCATTAACATGTCTTTATACCACATTAACGTCAATCACAGTCCACTAATTACAATAAGAACATATGGTGGTCATTAATATCTTACGGATCATAATCACTACATGTTATCATTCCTTAACCTCATTTCATTCTCCAAAATTCAGATAACCTGTAAAATGACCAAACTACCCCTGAAACCATAAAACAAAATTAAATCACTTATAAACACTCTGAATTAATCCAAAACTTCTGAAAACGAACTATATAAGAAACGAATTAATTTCTGGGACAACATTTTAATATTTTGAATGTACAAAATTTATTAATTTACATATACATTTATATGTCATCCGAAATAATTAAATTAAATATGTTTATAAAATCTTTTAATTAGGATATATATCAAAATAAATTAGGAAAATATACCAAATCACAATCCTAATATTTTTACAACTCTATGAACGAAATTCTGGAACTAATCCCCCCCCCATATGTCGGTTCATTATTATTTAAACAAATCATAATATTTTATAAAACCCAAAATACCGAAACCCTAAACTAGCGACACACAAAAATTCCCCAAACCCTAACCACGACTTCTGGAGCTAAACTAAAAATTTTCTGGTGTTCTTGGAGTTATTAAGGAGTTAAGAAAAATAAGAACAAGAATTTAGAGGCCTTCGTTTGTGCGTGGTATTTGTTTTCATCCGATTTTATCATACAAGAGGTAACGATTTTCCATGCTAAATTCTTACGTTCTAAAAATTATCCAGCATTTTTCTAGTGATCTACATGTCGAATATAACCTAAGAAAAATAAAGAACACGAATCATGCATGTTTATTTAGGCGTACGAAATTAAAAGGGTTAAAATACACTTAATTTGTAAATCGTGCTATATTAATTTTCTGAGGTGCAACCATAATTTTTATATGTTCTTTGACATTAATATGAACTAATAAAAATAGCCACATGATTTTTAGAAGCCTGGATTAATTGATGTAAATTGTTGTTTGTATCGGATTTAAAAGAAAATAAGGAAAAATTAAGGAAAAACCCTAGAACAAATTAGGGTTATGTTTTTGTGGTTTGGATCTGAGTAATAAATGCATACAATGATTGGGAATGATGGCTTAATGATTAGATGCATTAGGGTTTGGTTTTGCAAATTAAAAAGTAATCCGATTTGGTTTCTAAAAAGTATAAGGGTGTGTTTTGCCAACTTTGAAACTTGTAGGGTATTTTTATAATGTTATATACATCTGTGGGAATGTGGGAAAAATATAACTTGAGGGTCCTAAGTGTAAATATTTCAAGATAATGAATTAATGGTATTTATAAGGATTGTTTTGTAATTAATTAGAATAGAGGGACTGAAAGTGTAAATTCTAAAATCTTGATGTTATTCTGAGTAAATACTGATATTAAAAGTATAATGGGTAATTTTGAGAATTTATGGGCTTAATATGTAATTATTATGAAATTATGATTTAATTTATAAGTTTTGTAAACTTAAGGGACTAATGGTGTAATTTCTGAAATCTGAGGGGCTGAATTCGTACAATAGATAATTTTGATATAACATTCTGTAATTTAGTAAAATAAGATGCTTATGTGGTAAATGTGGATATTATAGGGATTAAATTAGGAATTTTGTAAGTGTAGAGTTAGTTTTGTAAATTATATAACTAAAGGGTATAAACTGCAAATTGTAAAACTTAAGAGATTAAAGTTTCGTTCTGAATGAAGTGTGTATCAAATCAGTAACTTAAAGTATTTTCATGTTAAACCTTTGAATCTAATGAATTTACAATTAAAACCCTAAACTATGTATACTTGTCATAATTACCCTTAAACTTTTGTAACTTGATAAAATGTACTTTAATTCTATAATAACCTTGAAATAAGAACTTAACCTAATCTGTAATATTAATAACTTACTAAATCTGGAAAGCTACTAAACATAGAAAGTTATATAAAATGGAAAGATAACTGAAACCCCTTTGAAATTCTGTCCTCTACTCCTTTAGGTTTGAAGAGGGAGTGGTTTGATCCTTGTCAATTTTGCTACTCTTGTGTTCTTGCATTGATAATAAGGTACAGATATTCTGCCCTTCCCTAGTAAGGTGCCTTCGTTTTCTTTTGATTTCGTATTTTGATCCTTTTAGGATTCCCTATGCCATTACTATGTTCCCTCCTGTTTGTGCACCTTCTGTGTGATCTTTTATTTGTGAACCCTTGATGTGTTCCCTTGTTCTGAATCTTTATTGAATCTCTTTGTTTTGACCTATTGTCCTGAATCCTGATATGTAAATCTTGTTTTGAAACTTAATCTGACATACTTGTAGAAAACTTGATTTGATTTTTGATATAAACCTTAATAGGTTAAATCCTTATTTGAACATAATTGATTTTGGAACTATCTTTAAAAATACATATGAAACCGTGGGAGAAAAGCTATTTTAAAAGAAGCAACACTACTTTTAAATGAAAGTTACTAAAAAGTTTGGAAGGCCATTTTGAAGAAAACTATGTTGTAAGATCAGTTGTTATGAAAACCATTTTTGAAGGATTGTTTAAAGGGACTTTTAAATAGAACCCTTTTTAAATGAACTTTTGCTACGAATTCTAATTATGAACTTATGAAAAGCTCTTTTCTGAAAACCTTTTGATATTGCCCTTTTAATCTGAACTTAAACTTTGATATAAAACTTAATTTGATAAACTTTGATTTGAACCTTTGACATTTATTTCTAAATTGTTTGACATGAACCTTTTGCCATGTACCCTTAGGATATGACCTTTTGATTATTTAATAGTACGTTTGACCTTTGACCTATAGTTTGATATTACGAGCCAATCACTAGGCATGAGGGTTTCATGTCCATGTCATTGACGCACCTCTGACATGACTCTAGGGCAGGAGAGTGATGACCTGTTCCGTCCCTTATTTATTATTTGCTATGGCCATTATAATTATGATTATTGATTTGTCTGTGGGGCGTATGGGTGCACTCTAGATTTGACCTGTTATCTGTTATCTGTTTATATTTTATGTTTATTATTATTTGTCTATTATATCTGGTGACTGATGGTGTGTGCGATACACGTCTTTTACATTATCGGAGAGCTGATCACTCTACACAGGTTTGTTTATTATTTGTATGCTATGTTATCTGGGCTCGTGATAGATTCCTGTTTTCCTTATTCTTGAACCTTATTTATTTTAGTCTTATTTTGTTTCATTGAATTCCATTCCTTATTCCTATTCCTTCATGTGATTTTATTCCTGTATGGTATGTATTTCCTTATCTCCTTTGTACTGCTATTCGTTATCGCTTCTTGTTATCAATATATCTGTTCACTGAGCTCTCGTAGCTCAGCCGCATTTCTTTTCATGCGGCAGGTTTTAGTAGGAAGCTGGGATTGAGGGAAGAGTGTACTTTTGGACTTAGAGGATTTGATAGCTACGCTGGATTAGAGTTGATTTGAAGATAGTATATCTTAGAAGAGTTTTGGAAGTTCTAAATTGTAACCATGTAGATTCAGTATTTCTTTTGTAATCCTTTGAGATTTTTGTATTACTGAAGATGTATGCTTTGTTTTGATCTGATGTGAATCCATTAGTGTGATATCTTTACCCTTGTCGGGTTGGGGTGTTACATTCCTTAACCTCATTCTATAACCTTCATGTCAATAAACACTTAACAATTAGTGTGTCAATTCCATCTTATCTTCACACGTTATACTTTTGCACACTTGTTATCACTACGTTCCACACTTCAAGCATCAATACTTTAATTCGTTTATTAGTCCATCTCTAATACCACTTAAAATTTATATTCACATTCCGCTATTGATACCACTACACACATTCACATAAATACATTACGACCACCGGAACCAACCAAGGTGCATGACTAACTAACCACTTAAACACATCAAGTCCGCCATGGACTTACACCACATACACATTAGCACTATAAAACTCATTCAACACTTATCATCATTAAGCTCATATAATAATCACTTAGTCCGTTCATAACTTAACTATCACTTTCCGCACTACTTACACTTACGTTCAACACAACTACTAGTCGTTTAAGTCTAGGAAACCTAAAGTGGAAACCTAATTCACTTAAACCGAAGCTCTGATACCAATTTGTTACGCCCTATGCCCGACACGACTTTTTTTTTACACAGTCACACCATAGGTATTAGTCTAAAATGGACCTTTTTTAGTCTAAAATAGACACATTTCCCTACACCTTAAAATAGACCCATTTGCATCTAAAATATACCCATTTTCCCTGCACTCTAAAATAGACACATTTGCATCTGAAAGAGACCCATTTCTGTACACTTGCATATTTCGACCTGTTTTCCGGAAACCGACTTATACCACTTCAACAACACTTAAAAACTTCCAGAAATAATTAGTACATTATAAATATCATTTCAATGTAAAAACATTTACCATTTGACCTTCTGAAATGTGCTTTGCAAAATTACACAAAACCCGTTTAGACCCATTTTCACCACAAACCACCTTTACCACTTCATTTACATACCAAAATTAACCAAAGCCATTAACATAACTGACCGGATCTACACACACTCCTTGTGTTAGATTAATACTTTGAATGATGTCTAGTCTAGCACGCGGAATTTACTAGCTAGCACTTAGAAGATTTGTTTGTATATGTTTTGTGTTAACGAATCAACAAAGAATGAACAATATACTTCAACTTCAACGATTTAATATTATTAATCAATAATACGAGTGATCTCCTATTACTAGGGTTTACAACCTTGAATCTTAACAAAACAATACTTAATACAATCGTAAAACTTCTGTGTCATTCCAAAACTTTAACCTAGGTAATCCTTTTATAGACTAAGGATTCCTTCACAATATAACTATCAACTAAACCGTATAAGATATTCACAATATCTTTTTTATAATTATCTATTACATAAACAGTACAAACTTCTTCATTCAACAGTACTAACTGCTTATGTCTTCAACCTTCTTCAGCAGTACTAACTTTCATCTTCAACAGTACTAACTGCTATAGCTTAATTTCCTAACAATCCTCCCCTAAACTTATGATTTCTATCCAAATCACTAAGTTTCTTCAAATTAAGCTTCTTCTTCTTAATGTGGAAAATTCTTTCAAACATCTATCCCATCAGTCACTTTAGCCTTTGACTTTTCTTTGCTCTACAAGGTTGAAAATCTTTGTAACTAACAAGTCTGCCATCTCAGAGTCTTCTTCAACCTTGAGTCTTCCTTGTATCATAGCCACTAACACAAATGTTCTGAGTGGATAGTCTTTTTCCACCAACATATAGATTTCTATCCCATATGGAGTAGAAACTCTATGTACTCCACACGATTCAAACAAATACCAATACACATCTTTAACTTGTGCTTCAAATCTCCACATTGACTCTCCACTATCAGGTTCATAGATTCTCTTCAACTGAACCCATAATTCTTTGTCTTTGTCTTCAGTAGGATCTTTATCTCTGAATCTCTCTTTTACTAAGCTCCATAGTTGATTAAGATCTTCTCTGTCAAAACCTCTGAGTAAGTCTTCAAACAACTTGTACCTTTTAGAAATATCACCATGTCTGATTATCTTCCATCCTTTCATTCTTCCATCAGTGAACACTTCCCAGTCAATGATTGGATGCTTTACTTGTAAAGGTTTGATATAAGAAGATTCTGGAACAATCATCATCATACTCTTGATCATCTCATTGGTTAACCCTTCTTCTTCAGACTTTTGTTTCTTTGCAGCGTCTGATTCAAGAATCTCTGGTTGTCTTTTCTTTTTCCTTGTCATGTCCTCTCTGATTGGAGTATTTAGTTTTGCATATTCTTCAAAGAATTTCCTTTCAATCTCAGCATCTGTCCATCCAGTAAAGTCACTCATCTTGTAATAAGCTTGATTCTTCAAATAGTGCTTCATGAAATTGACTTTCTCCTTCCTGGTAGGTAACTTGGTCTTGTAACCAGACTTTTTCCTTTCTCTGATTCTGTGCATTAAGTTACTCCAAGTAGCTTCTCTATTTGTCTTTAAGATAAATTCCTTGAGCATCTCTGACTTTTCTTCTACATTTAACTCCTGATCATTAAGAACCATCACAACATGAGCTTTTAAAATACAATCAGAATCTAACAAGTATTGAAGTTGCTCATTAAACTCTTCTTGATTAAAATCTTCAGTTCTTGTTTTATCCATGAAACCAACTATGTTCTTTTCATCATTAGCAGCCATTTTCCTTGCTAATTCTCTATCTTGAGCAATCTGAGCTTTCTTAGCTTCTTCATCAGCTAATTCTTCTTCTATCATTTGCCTTGCAACTTCTGCATCACGATCTATCTGAGCTTGAGTTTTTGGTTTTAATGTCTTGAGCCTTTCAAGTTCTTGAGCTGCTTCCTCTTCCTCTTGTGTCATAGCTCTTTTACCTTTATCAGCTCTTCTTCTTTCATAAACTAGCTCAGCTGAAGTTTCACCAGTTGGAACTGCTTGATGCTCTGTCTCAGCAGTTGGAACTGCTTCAACAGTCTGAACCTTTTCTGCTTCATGGGTATCAGTCTGAACTGCTTCAAGTTCTTCTTCTTCCATATCTGCATTACCAGAACCTATATCAAATTGTTCTTCTTCCTCTTCATTATACCTCCCCTGAGAACTTGATCCATCTTTGTCTTTACCAAATTTCCTCCCCTGTTTGGAAGAATTTCCACCATCAGCATCATCTGAATCATTACTAGAAGAATCATCATCCAAGACCATTCTTGCCCTTTTCTGCCTGAGTTGATCTTTCAGCTTTTTCACCTTCAAAGATAACCTGTTAAAAACTTTAGCCGAATTCTCCTTGTGGGCTTTGAGTTCATCCTTGGTCCTTGCAAGATCTGTCTCTAAACTTTCAACTTTGGCAACTATCTTGGTACATAATTCCATCAATTCATTTTGGTTAGAACTACCCTCATCACTTCTAGCTGTGTGACCTGCTAGGAGAGGTGAATCATGGGGAAAGGATCTAGGAACCACTCTAGGTGTTTCCCTTCTCCTATAAGTGATGCGTAATTGTGATGGTTGGGTTCTTTCAAGTACTTGAGTGGATGTGTGATGGGGATCAGTTGGAACTGCTGAACCTTCACCCAACTCAGTTTGAAGCATTTGAGGAAACAATGGAACTGGTTCCCCTTGAAAAAGCCTACTAGCCTAGCCATATTTTGAAAAACCTTTGATTGAAGGCTAGGAGTAGCAAAAATTTCAGTTGGTTTTGTAAGCAGGTATGTCTTTTTATTCAAAAGTGTTTGAACAAACCTGGGATACATTAAAAACTTTGTTTTGCTTTTAACATTAGATTTCATACCCTCAAAAATAAATTTTGAAAAGTTAAAAACCTTGTTTGTAGACAAGCAAATGAGAGCAATAGCAATATTGCTACTGAACTGCTCCCAAGCAGTCTTTTTAGGACTTAAACAACTTAAAAGGGTATGTATCAAAAATCTCCATTGAGGTAAGAAACATCCTTTTTGAAAAGTTAATTTATGTGCAGATGTATCATACCCCATTTTGGTAAGTTCTTCCCATATTTCAGTGTTAGGCATAGTGTTAATACCATCTGAGTCATTTAATTTAAGATGTCTCCTAATTATAGACTCGGTAACAACAAAAGATACACCATCCACTTCAGAATGAATTTCTGAGTCTCCATCTTCACTAGTCAAGACAGTAGCATTCTGCCAGAACTGTGTGATGTGCGAGACATAAAGAGTAGGAGAAACAGTTAGAGCATACCTTATGTGAGAGTCGTTGAGAAAATCCACAATCTCATAAAACTTTGGTCCATCTCCCTCCTCTGTTTTCTCAAGAAACGCAACCTGATTATGACGTTTAACAAATTCCAATCCAGCCATTCTTAGTAATGAATAATGAAAGATTATAGCAATACGATGATCGTTTAAATTGGAATTGAGGTTTTATGTAGTCGTTTGGGGTTTATAGGTGTTGTTTAGGGTTTTGCGAAATATGCGTATGAGATAAATTATCTTTAGAAAGAGAATAAATGAATTTATGGTAAAAAGATAATTATCTTCTATAAAAATCCCTATAAGTACCTTAAGAATAACGGTTTTAACCTAATGGCTAGAAAATTAATTACTGACATATTTTTACAACGGCTAGTTGAACCGTGCTAACTTTGTACTAACCGTACCAACTGTTGGAAAATTTTTGTTGAGCCGTATGAACTTATTGAAAAGGATTTTAAAATACCATGGCTCAAACATAGTTTTTAGCAAACTATCAGCTATCAACGGATTTGATATGTCTTTACCAATAGCTGTTTGCTTTGGACTAGCCAACTCTTCACACTTAGATATGGTGAGCTGATAACCATACAATTTTTGGTAAATTGTCAACCATCAACGGATTTGATTAGTCTTTACCAGAAACCGTTTGCTTTGGACTAGTTGGTTCTTATGTGGGTTAGACATGGTGAACCAATTACCATTTGTTGCGTGCAAAGATCACACACTCAGCTTCAAATCACCATAACAGTCCAAAACATATATCATTTAATTCTTTGATGCTTATCATCCATAACCTGCAAGTGTTAGTCCAAAAACAAAGAAACAAGCCACAAAAAACTTGTCTCACAATATAAAAGAATATGACTAACAATGCACATTACAAGGAAAATTAATTTCCTTGTGGAACCTAAGCCAAAACAGACTTAGGCTTTCCTCTTGCATCAGCATAATTCATTCTTTTCAAAACAATTTTAGCACCATTAAGTTTAATGGGTCTCCAAACCCAACATGCTGATGCATTCACACCATTTTCCATGTTTCCCTTAGCAGTGTTTTTATTAACACCAGTACCAATTACTCTGCTAGCAGTTGGAACTGCTGGCTTGGTAGTTGTTACCTTTGGTTTCCAAACTTGGTTTTTCACTACTTGTCTATTTTGAAATGGTCTTTTAACAGTTGTTGGTGCTGATTTGGAAAACATTTTTGCACCTTGAACTGTTGGCCTTGGGTGAACAGGTCTAATAGGTCTGAGAGTCTGAACTGCTGGTCTAGCAGTTTGAATTGATCTTTGGCCAGACTTTAATAGAACTGATCTGGGTATCATTCTATCATTCCTGAGAAAAGATTGAGGTATTGCTATGCTCAACCTATGATTTGTATATCCAGATACCCATTTATCACAAAAATCTGCAAGATGGTCAAAGCTACCACAAGAGTAACAAGGTTTCCTATAACAGACAAAATCATCCCCTAATTGGTGAGATTTGAGGTCATTCCAATTCCTTTGGTTACCTCTTGGCTTGTTTGTGGTTCTATACATTTCTGCATACCTAACTGTTGGTCTAAAAGGTTTGGCATTTGATCTAAGCCTAACAGTCTCAGGTTTAACCATCTTTGGAACTTTTGGTTCCTCCACTTTAGCACTAACAGGCTTAACCACAGCCTGATCATCCTCATCATCAGAAGTCCATTCTTCAATGATTTGAGCATCTGAGTCCTTAGCTGAGGACACCTTATCCTCAGAAAGTGAGGCATCACTTGCACTTTCATACACAGGTTTGTCAACTACATCCTTCTTGGGTTGAGGACCATAGTTAAGCACATGTAATTGAAATTCAGGGAGTCCTGTGTGTTCTAAGTCTATGCCTGGGGGTGTTGGAATTCCTCTGTAGGGAGGTGGAACAGACTTATAACCTAGGCCTGACTTAGCTTTATTTAGGATTTGACATTCAATTATCTTTTGAACACCTTTTGATGTGTATTCTAGTGCGTCTACACTCATTTGAATGTTCTCCTTAGCTTTCTTAACCTGTTCTAGCTCATGTTTCAATATAGTAATTTCATTCTCTCTAAACATTAATTCTCTCTTAACAATAATCATATCATCAGAAAACTTTGACTCATTACTTTTATAATGAACAATTTGTTCTTCTAACACAGCTAAAGCTCTCTTATGATTTGCTAAGTTAAAAGCAGTTTCGACTAGCTCTTTTCTCTGATTCTCATATCTTTTCTTAAGTGTTTCTAGATCTTTTAAAGCTTCACAAGATTTAGAACATTTTGAAACTTGTACCTCAGAATCTGAAAATGCCATGAGAGCAACCTCTGTAGATGCTTCTGCTTCCTCCTCTGCAATGTAGCTCCAGTCAAACCCTAAGCCATCAATGGCAACCATGGCTTTCGAGTTTGAATTAGTAACCTCCACAACCCTTGACTTGTTTCCATAACCTCTGCTCTTTCCATCTTGTTGGCTTGGCAATCTGCACTCCCTTGAATAATGACCTTTCTTGTGGCAGTTGAAACACTCAATCTTGGACTTGTCATACCCTGCAACATCATTGCTGTTTATGACAATCTTCTTGCCAGTCTTCTTCAAGAATCACCTAGCTCTCAAGCTGAGAAGAGAGAGCTGCCACTTGATATCCATCTCTTCAATATCATCTTCATCAATCTCTTGAAGATCTGAATGAGTCAACATACTTCCATTGTGCTGAGTAGTCAAGAAAGCACAATAAGTATCTTCATTCAAAAGTCCACTAGTACTGCTTGAGGTGCTAGCAGTACCAAGGTTTGCACTAGCAGTACCAACTGCTCCAGCAACTTGCACTTCTTCATCTGAACTTGAGGAACTGGGAGTTGATACAAAGGCCAAATTTCCTGAGCTTGAGCTTAAGCTTGATCCAGCAGACTTCTTAATATCATGTTCAACTATCATGAAGTTGCTATAAAGATCCATTAAGCTCATGGAATCTATATCAGGCTTGTTTTTCCATACAACCACATGCATAGCCCATTCAGCTGGTAGACTCCTCAGAAATTTGGAGTTGAGATCTTCCTGAGGCATCTCAATTCCTAAAACAGCCAATTGACTCACTAGTTTTTGAAGTCTATTAAACATATGATCTAGTGACTCGTTGCTTGTTGCTGAAAAATTCTCAAACTGTTGCTTGAGAAGAGTCTTCTGAGATTTCTTGGTGGCTTCATTCCTACCATATCTTGCAACAATAGCTTCAAAAAGGGTTTTCGCACACTTAAACTTGCTAAAATTCAACAACTGATCATTGGGAATAGTCATCAGAAGCAAACTTCTAGCCTTAACATCATTCTTGTGCCTTGCCTTCTCTTCAGTAGTGGTTGGCTTTGTCTGCACTGTAGTCTCAGATTTACCTTCAACAACAGTTGTTGTTGATACGGGTGAAAAGGAGTTTCCTTCTTCAATGATCTCCCATAGAGTATAATCTTGAACTTGGAAGAACTGCTCAATTCTTAATCGCCACATATCGAACTCATTGGGTTATTTAAGCATTGGAAGCTTAGCAGCAATATTAGTCTGACTTGTTGTTGTCTCTATGTCCATCTTTTCTTGAACAGATTCGTCTGGATCTTCTAAACCAAAGTATCAGTAAACCTGTCTCTGATACCACTTGACCGGATCTACACACACTCCTTGTGTTAGATTAATACTTTGAATGATGTCTAGTCTAGCACACGGAATTTACTAGCTAGCACTTAGAAGATTTGTTTGTATATGTTTTGTGTTAACGAATCAACAAAGAATGAACAATGAACAATATACTTCAACTTCAACGATTCAATATTATTAATCAATAATACGAGTGATCTCCTATCACTAGGGTTTACAATCTTGAATCTTAACAAAACAATACTTAATACAATCGTAAAACTTCTGTGTCATTCCAAAACTTTAACCTAGGTAATCCTTTTATAGACTAAGGATTCTGTTGACATAAATAATGCCTAAAAATATTATCAATATTTATTCATATCACTATGTTTTGATGATCACAAAATGTAAACTCATTAAAACATAAACTTATAAAATAAACAAGTACTTAGTTGTAAATATTCACTTCTACAACTAAAATCACTTAAGGTATGAATGAACTAATGCTTAATGCTTATATGATCAAAGGAACATTTTCTTAATAACTAGATTTTTTATAAAATGTCAAAAACATTTTATATATTTTAGAAAAACATTTTTGGTAATAAATAAAAAGGTTTAATTCATTATAAATTTATGAATTCAAAATTTTAACCAAAATCAGTAAAAATATTTCAGAAAAACCTTCCCCACAAAAAGACAAAACTGGGCAACGGATGGCTTGGGCGGCCCCCTTAATTTTGCTAGGCGGCCCCCTTAAAATTAAGGGGACCGCCCCCCTATTTAAGGGGGCCGGCCACGCTCCAGTAGCTCCCAGCTGTCCAGTTTTTCTGCCTATAAATACCAGCCTTCCCCTGGATTTTTACTCACCCTTTTGCACTAAAACTTTCTGTTGTAGATCTCATTTCATATCTTCAAAAAACCTTTGATCATGTAATCTTAAGCATTGGTTTCCAAGTGATCCAAGCTTCCACCATCCAAGTGCAAAAGAAGAATATTTCTATCAATCAAGACTAGAAGTATTATAACTTAGTAGCATCTTGTTACTCAAGTTATTTGTTTTGTATACTTTGTAAATCTTTCATTCATTTGTGTAAAGTGTGTATATAAGTTGTAAACATAAGTGATTAGGCTAGAGTGGTGTGTAAGTAGTGAAGAAGGTGGATAAGTAGTTATGGAGTAAAGAAGTAGAGTAGAAGTCTTGTAAAGTTGTGAAGTAGAGAAGTCTTGAAGCCGTTGTGAAGCCATAGCCTAGAAGTCGTGAAGCCGTAGCATAGAGGTTGTGTAGCGGTCGTGTTGAAGCCATGAAGTCCTAGTCGTGAAGTCCTAGTGTTGAAGTCGTGAAGCCGTAGCATAGAGGTTGTGTAGCGGTCGTGTTGAAGCCATGAAGTCCTAGTCGTGAAGTCCTAGTGTTGAAGTCGTGAAGCCGTAGCATAGAGGTTGTGTAGCGGTCGTGTTGAAGCCATGAAGTGCTAGTGTTGAAGTCGTGAAGCCGTAGCATAGAGGTTGTGTAGCGGTCGTGTTGAAGCCATGAAGTCCCAGTCGTGAAGTCCTAGTGTTGGAGTCGTGAAGCCGCAACATAGAGGTTGTGTAGCAGTCGTGTGAAAGTCGTGAAGAAGTCGTGAAGCCGTTGTGAAGTAGTCGTGAATAAGTTGTGAAGAAGTTGTGTTGTGAAGTTGTGAGATTGGTTCTAGCTACGATTAGAACTCGACATTTAGCTTTGTGTCGTTAAACCCGTGTAAGCCAAAGTTGTGTACGGTTTTCTCCGCCATAAGGGAGCTTATTGAAGTTGTGAAGAAAACTCTCGAGCTTGGTGCTCGGGGAGTGGAGTAGGGCAAGGAAGGTGTCCTTGTAGCCGAACCACTATAAATCCCTCGTGTCTCGGTTAGATCTTTCCATCTCTTACTTACATCTTTATTTATATCGTCATTACTTTTATAACATATAGGCATATATAATTGTTAGTAATAATTAGAAGTTGACGTCACATATAGATCAAATTGAAACTCCATTCAAGAAACCAAAACTTTTACAATCAATTTAAAAGAATACTTATATAACTAATAATAAGGTTCAAGGTTTATTTTTCATACAAACTTGAATCTAAGTGTTTTAAAAATAAACAAAGGTTTTCATAATAAAATTAAAAAGACATAAAACTATTCAACCCCCCCCCCCCTTCTAGTTTTCCACAATTGGTATCAAGAGCCACGTCAATCAAGATCTTTAAAATATACTGTATTTTAAAACTTGAATCGATCTATGGAATTCGAAAAATATCTAGAAGGGGAATCTTTGCTAAAACCACCACTATTTGAAAACTATACTTTTCTTGAATGGAAAAATAAATTTGAAAATTATGTGAAATCAATTGATCTAGATCTTTGGCATGTCATTTCGATTGGTGATTTTCAACCAACAAAAACGGATTTGAAAGTCAAACAAAAACGGATTTTGAAACTCAAAATGATTATTTAAAAACAAAGAATAACAAAAATAATGAAGCTAAAATAATTATTTACAAAACCTTGCCGAAAGTTGAATATGAAAGAATATCTTTCTGTAAAACGGCAAATGATATTTGGAAAAATCTCTTAAACTTTCATCAAGAAAAATGTCAAGCCAAAGATGAGGATTTTGATCTTGTACATGAATTAGTTATCTTAGAAAATTTAATAGATAAACATTTAGATAAAATAGATACATGTGCTACTAGTTCAAATGTTGTTAATGAAAGTGTTAACGACGAAGACTACATGAATCAACTCCAAAGTGAACTCAATCCAAAATCATTGAGTGACACAGACGAAGGAGAAGATCATCATCCGACTCACCTATCATTCACACGTCGATCATCATCTGAGACATTACGAAGAAAAGCTAGGACGTGAGGTAAGTTCTCTTTTTAAATTTCATAAGTAATTACTTCATGCATATAATCTTATTAATGTCTTAGGATACACTTAGTCTGATAGGTTGCTTTGCCTTGACACTTTAGTTATATTCGTTCTGTGGCTTAATGAACTAGAAACCCTTTAGTTAGCCCCCCTAAGTATTAGTAAACCAAGCAATCTTCATATTTGGTACTCTTCGATAGGTAAATTTAGGAACTTAATTTCTTCTAAAAAGAGAATGACTACTGGAGAATCTATTGACTAGAAACTCAATTTGACCTAACGGTTGAATTGCTTCTATGTGAGAAGTTGGGTGTGTGTAACCCGTAAAAACGGTCGTGTTTAGCCTGAATTGAGCACCACTAGTAATAGTCTCATACTCATTCTCCAACTTGAATACATTATTCTTCCTAAATATACCTAACGATAGTTTACTGTTATGAACTTTGCTTTTCACTAGAGCTTTTCATTCCTAGATGTATGTCATCTTGCATATATAAAATTTCTAGATGTTTACTTGCTCCTATGTGATTTGACTGCATGCCTTCGTAATTATTTGTTTAGTTGTTGAATGCATTGTCATTATAATAGCTTTTGTTTTTCTCTAACTACTCTCATATGATGTATTTTTGTATTTAGTCATAATACATGCTTAAATGCCATAGGATATGTAGAAAGAGGTAGCATGTGACAATAGACTTAACCAATACCCTTGAGCATGAGATCTTTTATAAACCACTATTTTTAAACCTATAATTAATGGGACTTGTTTTTAAATTTGCAAAAACTTCACATTTTGGAAAAATGATTTTTCAAAAGATTATGACACATTTCTATTAAACATGTTTCACCATCATACCTTTCTTCCAAACTTGTGTCCATAATTACGTGTTTATCAAAAACCAAAGATTGGAAAAATATGTTTTTTTTGCTCATAAAAACATTTTGAAATAAAGCCAAAACTATTTCATTAATATATCTTTCACATCTACATAAAAAACCCACTTTCAAACATTGTTGAATAATGCCAAAAACATTTCTTTAAATCATGCATGGTGATCTCATATCTGTCATCTATATTTATGTATGTGACATTTATAAGTGAACTAAATTTGAAAATAACCATAATTTATTCACTAAGACCTCACTTGGTACAAGTCTAGAAGTCCATGCTATCACAACTCCACATTTCCATGCACATAGATATTCATTAGGATTATTTAACTTGCTTATTAATCTTCCTAAATATGATACTATGAATTCTTGGTGCTATGTAGTGTTTTCTCGTCTAACATATATATGTTACATGCTAAATGGTTGTTTGCATGCTAGATAATAATGTCTAATGAATATGCTTAGCATACATAAGTTATTAAATCCTAAATTGCCTCAAAAGAAGTTGGACTTGCTTGAAACTAAACCAAAAAACACAACCCTTTCAACAATTTTCTGCCAAAAACCCATTTCCAGTAACCTGGAAATCAGCAATGGGCGGCCCCCTTAATTCATTAGGCGGCCCCCTTAATATTTAAGGGGACCGGCCCCTTAATTAAGGGACCGCCATCTGATGGTCGAAGGTGCTGCTCCTTTTTCTATTTTTTAGCCCATTTTATCCTATACTTCCCAAAATTCACAAACACATTTTGTCACAAACCACCCACCAAAATTTACCTTCCACAATCACATTATCACTACACCATAAACACCCAACTCCATCATAAATGCTCATCCATATCATCCATCCAAACATGTCATCATCTAACCACCCAATATCCAAGCCTTCAAGAGTTGCTAAAATCTCAGTGAGGCCCATTGGAGGAAGGAAGCTTGACATTTTCCATAACCCAACAAATGATGTTGTTCAAACTCAACCAACACCTAAACCTCATCCTAATGAACCCTTTCACACACATAACCAATCATCCATATGTCCACCTTCATTCACTCATAATTACCCAAGTTCACAAATGTCTCCACCACCAAGAGTGTCACCACCACTTCCACCAAATAACAACCACTCTCCATCATCATCACCTTCCACTCAACACTTGAAGTTCATTGAAGAACTCAAGGAAGCCCATGAGCTTAATGCTCTCCTTGCTTTGCACCTTGCTCAAAGCAACTTAGACCCATCACCATCCATCTCACCATCATTACCATCTCACCACATCACTTGAGTCAAATTAAGAAACATGTCAACAATTGTCCTTGTTGCATCTTTCTCCAAAATCAAACCATCGCCTTAAATGAGCGTCTCACTTGGATTGAGTATCTTCTCACTAGATCTAATCCAACACCACCACTTGAACAACATCAAAACCCTCATTCAACATGGTCAAGTCCAAGCTCTCCACCTCCAATTCCTCCATCAACACTCTCTCCAACATCCATACACCCAAACTTACAACCCCATTAATCCAACATTTTTACCCCCTCTTTACCATCATCCATCCAAAATAATTCAAGTTTTTCATTTCTCAAGCAAGTCAAATGGATTTCTTAGGCAATTTAAAATTTTCTACTTATTGTATACTATAAGCAAAATATGTGTTGTATCAATAATTATGTTTTTAACATAATTATCTTCAACTAATGAATGCTTTATTTCTTGTCTTTAATATATGATTGTTATGCTTATTGCTTGTATACTTGATATCATGATATATATATATATATGCTTGATGATTAATAACATGCTTATTCCATAATATGTTCTAAATGTATGCATGCGTATTTAACATGTTTATGCCACTATTTAATCATTCTTGATGTACATGATTCAAATGGAGCTTGCTGCAAAAACACCCTAACAATGACCCTTTTCTGGAAAATTTTCAAATTTGGTCGCCTGGGAAAACATCAGATGGGCGGTCCCCTTAATTCCCTAGGCGGTCCCCTTAATTTTAAGGGGGCCGGCCACAATTAAGGGGACCGGCCATCTGGGCAGTAAAATTTACTGTTTTCTTTTGCATCTTGCGACCCCTTTTATCTAGCCCCAGCTACCATTTCTCTTAAAGGACGAACTGGTATTGGAATTTACCTCAAAACCTCCAAACCTTACGTAAATCAACCATCACCCCCATCAAACACCCATTTTCATTCACCATGCTATCACCAAAATCATCTCTAAGACACCAAAACTCCATCACCACCACCTCAATGTTCATCCCCAAGTGCACCAAATGCACCATCAAAAACACCCTCCACTCATGGCACATCATCTTCATCCATACTTTCCACTTCATCCATCAATAACTACATCAACTCACACCTATCATCACCACCATCAAGAGCATCAACTCCACCTCCTACTCAAGAACCTCCATTCACCCAACTTGTCATTTCCATATCACCAATAACACCTCTTGATGCTCATTTCTCATCATCACCAATACCACCACCATGCTTTCCCATCCCTTGGGCTTTACTTGAAGCCCATGGAGACAATTCCTTTGTTGCATCCACAACCGAACCATCATCTTTGGTCTTAGAGATGAGATACACTACATGTTTTCATCCCTTGAACACATGCTTAACAACCAACCTCCACCACAACCTCCACCATTTTCACCCACTACACCACCACCACATTCATTCTCACCAAATTAAGCATATGCAATGCTTAATCAAAAATAAATTTTCAAACCATTTTGTGTGCAAGCCCCATGGAAGATCATGTACTCCTAGAATGATTATGTAGATTGCATTACTTACTAGCTAATGTAGGATCGAATATAATCTTGGATGGTTGTGTATTGATACACAACATTTAATGAATGTCTTTATATGCATGCTTATTTTTGCTATATATATGCTTGTGCTTCTAATATTTTTCTTGCAAGTATTCCATATATCGATTCCTTGGTGCCCTCAAACGAGGGGGAGCACACATCAAGGGGGAGTTCTCGTTCCGACAAATTTTTTCTCTAAAACTTGTCGGCTCAACCTTTTTGATGCTACAAAAAGGGGGAGAAGTGAATATAAACTCACTAAATACTTGTCCAAAAATAACTTTTTGGATTTAATGAGTTTAGGTTTTGTAATCATCAAAAAGGGGGAGATTGTTGACATAAATAATGCCTAAAAACATTATCAATATTTATTCATATCTCTATATTTTGATGATCACAAAATGTAAACTCATTAAAACATAAACTTATAAAATAAACAAGTACTTAGTTGTAAATATTCACTTCTACAACTAAAATCACTTAAAGTATGAATGAACTAATGCTTAATGCATTATATGACCAAAGGAACATTTTCTTAATAACTAGATTTTTTATAAAATGTCAAAAACATTTTATATATTTTAGAAAAACATTTTTGGTAATAAATAAAAATGTTTAATTCATTATAAATTTATGAATTCAAATTTTTAACCAAAATCAGTAAAAATGTTCCAGAAAAACCTTCCCCACAAAAAGACAAAACTGGGCAACGGATGGCTTGGGCGGCCCCCTTAATTTTGCTAGGCGGCCCCCTTAAAATTAAGGGGACCGCCCCACTATTTAAGGGGGCCGGCCACGCTCCAGTAGCTCCCAGCTGTCCAGTTTTTCTGCCTATAAATACCAGCCTTCCCCTGGATTTTTACTCACCCTTTTGCACTAAAACTTTCTGTTGTAGATCTCATTTCATATCTTCAAAAAACCTTTGATCATGTAATCTTAAGCATTGGTTTCCAAGTGATCCAAGCTTCCACCATCCAAGTACAAAAGAAGAATACTTCTATCAATCAAGACTAGAAGTATTATAACTTAGTAGCATCTTGTTACTCAAGTTATTTGTTTTGTATACTTTGTAAATCTTTCATTCATTTGTGTAAAGTGTGTATATAAGTTGTAAACATAAGTGATTAGGCTAGAGTGGTGTGTAAGTAGTGAAGAAGGTGGATAAGTAGTTGTGGAGTAAAGAAGTAGAGTAGAAGTCTTGTAAAGTTGTGAAGTAGAGAAGTATTGAAGCCGTTGTGAAGCCATAGCCTAGAAGTCGTGAAGCCGTAGCATAGAGGTTGTGTAGCGGTCGTGTTGAAGCCATGAAGTCCTAGTCGTTAAGTCCTAGTGTTGAAGTCGTGAAGCCGTAGCATAGAGGTTGTGTAGCGGTCGTGTTGAAGCCATGAAGTCCTAGTGTTGAAGTCGTGAAGCCGTAGCATAGAGGTTGTGTAGCGGTCGTGTTGAAGCCATGAAGTCCTAGTTGTGAAGTCCTAGTGTTGAAGTCGTGAAGCCGTAGCATAGAGGTTGTGTAGCGGTCGTGTTGAAGCCATGAAGTCCTAGTCGTGAAGTCCTAGTGTTGGAGTCGTGAAGCCGCAACATAGAGGTTGTGTAGCAGTCGTGTTGAAGTCGTAAAGAAGTCGTGAATCCGTTGTGAAGTAGTCGTGAATAAGTTGTGAAGAAGTTGTGTTGTGAAGTTGTGAGATTGGTTCTAGCTACGATTAGAACTCGACATTTAGCTTTGTGTCGTTAAACCCGTGTAAGCCAAAGTTGTGTACGGTTTTCTCTGCCATAAGGGAGCTTATTGAAGTTGTGAAGAAAACTCTCGAGCTTGGTGCTCGGGGAGTGGAGTAGGGCAAGGAAGGTGTCCTTGTAGCCGAACCACTATAAATCCCTCGTGTCTCGGTTAGATCTTTCCATCTCTTACTTACATCTTTATTTATATCGTCATTACTTTTATAACATATAGGCATATATAACTGTTAGTAATAATTAGAAGTTGACGTCACATATAGATCAAATTGAAACTCCATTCAAGAAACCAAAACTTTTACAATCAATTTAAAAGAATACTTATATAACTAATAATAAGGTTCAAGGTTTATTTTTCATACAAACTTGAATCTAAGTGTTTTAAAAATAAACAAAGGTTTTCATAATAAAATTAAAAAGACATAAAACATTTCAACCCCCCCTTCTAGTTTTCCACAGATTCCTTCACAAGATAACTATCAACTAAACCGTATAAGATATTCACAATATCTTTTCTATAATTATCTACTAGTATTACATAAACAGTACAAACTTCTTCATTCAACAGTACTAACTGCTTATGTCTTCAACCTTCTTCAGCAGTACTAACTTTCATCTTCAACAGTACTAACTGCTATAGCTTAATTTCCTAACAATAACATAATAAACTAATTCCATAACCAAGTGACCCGTTTACCACCCAAAATGGGTATAATCACACTTAATCCAAACGCTCCTTTATCTTTGACCATAAACATACTTAAACATACTTTAACATACCATTTGACCACCAATTCATTATGACAAACTTGACATACGTTTTGACACTCGACTACACTTTACAAAGCATCGTAGGACCAACGGGGGTACAACATTGATAGAGCTCGGTATTCTACCTAGCTCCTACATTCTTACCACGCCCTTCTAACCTTTGCTTAGCCAAGCCTTATTCCTTATTCCAAGCCAATGCATACTACATGAACCTACAAAACATTAGACACTTAAACCGTAAGCACAATGCTTAGTAAGTAAAGCGATTATAACTTAACATTATACATCAAACACACATTACGCATCATAACCATTAATCCATCACGACATTTATCATAAACACATACCTTAAGCCTCTTTAAGCATCACCATTCACACTCTAACTTATTCCACACTATTCTATCAATTCCTTTGCTAGTTATGCCAAACTAGCCTTACAATCTACTTTCACATAAGCACATACATATCAATTCATTCTATAACCTTAACATAAACAACACATAACACATAATGTAATGAAATCCATATAACATCAACTTATAACCGGTTTACTTACCTTGATTCCAAGCTAAGCCTAACAAGGACATCATCATCATCATCATCATCATCATCATCATCATCATCATCATCATCATCATCAAGACTTGTGATGATCATTGCTAGGGAGGACCTTAAGCATAGGATCTTAGCCTCCTTCATCCTTGGACCATCAAGACTAAGCTTTTTCCCTCTTTTTCTTATATAACTGATCCACACATATACACACTCTCCACCCTTCCCAATTTCTCTAGAATTCTCCACACTTAGATATTTACTTGCACAACTTTGGTCTTATGGTAAGAATGGTCCCTCTAGTCCCTATTCTACTACTTTGGCCACATATAAACTTGTAACACATTTAGTATATGACAATTTAAGCCCCTTAAGTATACTTCCATTTTAGTTGTGACACAACATACTTTCTATAACCATATAACATATTCATTGACTATTAGGTTGACTATTGGGTCCGACTTGTCAATCACGTTAAGTCCTTAGTCAATTTCCATCTAGGGTGGGGCCTATTTGTATCCGGGAACGGGTGTAACACGAACATAACTTGTTCGTGTGCGTGGTGTGGCCGACAATGAACAGAGAGAGGAGGGGGAGAGGGTTTTTGTGATTTGGTAAATCTCTCTAAATGAATAATTATGTAGTTATATTTATATGGTCTATTAGATAATTACCAAATTTAAAATGAGATAATTACCAATAATAAATATAAGATAATTACCAAATTAAAAAGATACTTATCTCTTTAATCAAGCCAAGCAATCAAGCCCGGACCGGTCCACCACTATGGTGGCCGACCTTTATGTGGGACCCACAAAGGGTTCATGCCCCTTTGTTAGGCTTGTTGGCTCAATCCCTCTTAACCTTAATTAAGTCCAACACTCTTTTGTTTAATGGATCATTTATATATTTACAATAAATATATAAAACTACAATCCTCGAACTATTATGTGCGACGCCAGTGGATCAGATATTAATGGAAATATTTAATTCTCATTATATCATGTACATAATCCTACAAGTTATTAGTTAGTTCAGGTTCAATATAGCTGAGTGAACAGTTCATATTTAATATAACATAATAATCTCGTTAGTTCAGGTTCAATATAGCTCAGTGAACAGTTCATATTTAATAGGTAGTATAACATAATAATCTCGGTTTAGATTTAGTCATAGATGCAGTTCAACATTGGTACAATTATTAGTTCACTTCATGGTGATAAGAGTTCAGTAGCAGTTTAGCTTCAGTTTCAGTTTATAGATAGATCGCAGTAAAAAGAATAGGTTTATGCAGCAATTATGTTTGTAACATATTCAGTTTATGTTTTAGTTTCATTTCGATTATACTTACTAATTCATCGGGACTTACCGTAATTAGTTACCCTTTTTGTAGGTTAAAGATATGGATTTGGGGCTCACGGAAGGAAGGTAAATGGAGGGAACGGTAATGCTCGTGTGTAATTAGGTGATGGGCATCTCATCCCTACTCTTGTTATCAGCTTGTGTACGCGCCAAGATTATGTGTTCAAATGTCTTTTAAGTCCATAACTTGTGTGTCAAATTGTATGTCTTAAAAATGAATTATGATAGTTATGACTTTTTTAAAGGATGTTTGGAATAAGCCTATTTTTTTATAGAAAATACGCTTCTGACTATTTTATGATATATTCAGTATTTAGAAATGTTATTTAGCATAAATGAAACTTGTTTCTAGAATTTCATGATTTATCGATAAGCAGAAGTGCGTTTTTCGGAAAATGAGTTTGTGCAAATTAGAGTGTTTGCACTATGGCTAAATCGTGAGGAACTTACGCTACTAGGAGCAGGTGCTTGCACTATATATATATATAAAACCATTAAAACTCTATTCTAGTATAAATATATCATATTTTAAGCTTGATTTTTTTTTTGCTAAAAATCTATATAATTAAATGAAAAAAAACATAAATTATGTAATTTGTGTCTACTCGAATACCAAACCGAATTCAAATTCGGTTTTCGATTGGTTTAATCCAATTTGAATTTAGTTCGGTTCAATTTTATAAAAAAATTTAATCAAACCTAATGAGCTTTAATGTTTAAATGGGTGTGGCGGTTCTTCAATCATAAAGATACGTTATGGGCTCGGGTCATACAAGCTATTCATGGAGTTGATGGTAGGTTTGGTAGGGTCGGGAAAGTTGGCCATGCTTCTATTTGGTGCGATATAATAAAGGAAATGGAAAGATTAGCTTCTCAAGGGATTGATCTTGTTAGTATGATGCAAAAGAAGATTGGTAATGGTTTGAATACGTCATTTTGGAAGGAGCGATGGAGGGGGGAAAAGTGTTTTAAAAGAATCATATCCTCGTGTGTACGCGTTAGAGGTAAATAAATCCATTTCAGTTGCTTCTAAATTTGCACAGGATTCGTTAATGTTTTCTTTTCGCCGTGGTCCTCGTAGTGGGATTGAACTCGAACAGTGGAAGGAATTGATGGATCGCTTGGATGGAGTCTTGCTTAATTCAGCGGAGGACAGGTGGAGTTGGGATCTAAATGGTTCGGGCGACTTCACTGTTGCATCAGCGCGACAGTTCATTGATAACAAAAGATTGCCGGTAATTTCCTCAAAAACTAGATGGATTAAAGAGGTTCCTATCAAAGTCAATGTCCATGCTTGGAAGGTGATAATAGACGGTTTACCGACTCGTTGGAAAATTTCTCGGAGAGGTATGGAATTATCATCTATTCTATGTCCTATATGTGAATCGGGGGTGGAATCGTCGAAGCACTTGTTTTTTGAATGTATTGTTGTTAAAGAGATTTTTCGGAGGATTTGCAAATGGTGGGATGTGATTGATACGGAGATTGCTTCATTTGATGATTGGTCTTCTTGGATTAGTAATTTAAGGTTATCTTCTAAGCACAAAAGATTGTTAGAAGGGGTGTGCTATGGTTTATGGTGGTTCATTTGGGCTTTTCGGAATAAGAAGGTCTTTGGTGTTGTTCAACCATCTAAGGCGAATATTTTTGACGATATTGTTCTTGCTTCTTTCTTTTGGTGTCGGTATAGATGTAAAGTTTCGTTTAGTTGGGTGGATTGGTTAAAAAATCCGAACCTAGTGTCTTTGTAATTTTCTAGCTTCTTGCTAGTTTTCTTTATAAATTTGCCGTTCAAAAAAAAAAAAAAAAAAAAAAAAAAAAAAAAAAAAACGAACAACCCAATAACAATAACCGGAACGATGAAAAGTGTTAGAAAATTTTTTTATTAAAAAGGTGCAAAAGAATAAAAGTAAGAAATAGGAATATATTTTTAGTAGGCGGCGGCTTTGGGTAGCAAGTGCAACACACAACAACCACAAACAGACAATAAACAACAGAAGAGAGATCAACCAAAAGTTTTATCTCTTGGTGAGATCCATCGTTGACAAGTTTATCTATCAGCGTAAGATTCTTTTATCTCTTGATTGATTCAACTTTAATTCTTCACTCAATATAAATTCTCTAAGTCAACATTTGGTTTTTGCTTATAAATTAATACTACTTATAAGCCTCTTTCAATTAAGCAATTTGAAATAAGCATCAATCCCAAACACCCCATTTATATACATATCGAGGAAAAATATCTTTTTAGTGAAATAAGCAGAGAACGGTTGTGATACAGATTCCTATAAGTCCAGTCGAGCTTTAAGATTCAATACTCGTTAGATATCATTAGTATATGTTTTTGGTTCTTATCGTATGTTTTTATAGTTGGCCTAGTACGAAACTGATATGCTATATTATACAGGAGAGCGTTAAACGGGGTTCTTCTATGTGTAGCGTAGATCCTCGAGTTTGAGATCACACGCGCAATTGCCTATATGTAAATTTCAAAATTATATGTATGACATGTTAATACGACCATATAGTTGCAAAATATGCTTAGAAACTTCAACACAATACTTCAAATACTTCAAACCAAGTTTTGGCCGAGTTTATCCGAGTTAACCCGAAGTTTTGACCTTGTAGCACTTAATCGCCGATTACGCGGACTTGTAACCCTTGTTTTTACAACACTGGCATCTAAAGATTTTGAATTTTTTTTTTTATCATTTTTCGTGTAGGGATATATTGAATCATGGATTTAAGTAAGTTAAATCGTGACGAACTTACGCTACTAGGAGCAGGTGCTTGCACTATGGCTACTCTGCACTTTTCATCTCAACTTGCTTCACAACATCTTTATTACTGGAAAACCCCAAAGGAACAAAGAGCTATATTGATAATCATTCTTGTGGCTCCTATTTTTGCTGTTAACTCTTTTGTGGGTGTGCTGGATATCAAAACAAGCAAGCCTTTTTTCATGCTATTGAATTCGATTAAGGAATGCTACGAGGCTTTGGTATGGTTATTTTTTGTATTTTATTTTTTCCTTTTTGTCCGTTAAATTATACATAGATTCTGAAATATTAATGTCGAATTTCCAATCTCAGGTCATAGCTACGTTTCTGTCTTTGCTGTATACCTATTTGAATATATCTGTGGGCCAAAATATAGTTCCTGATGAGATCAAGGGAAGAGAAATGCACCATTCATTCCCAATGACCCTTTTCCAAGTGAGTTGTCTTTGTTGTTGTCTTTTAATATGGTAGAATCATATGCTTTTGTCATTGTTTCTTGTTGTATTATATTGCTATACCTGTTTTCATTTATGTTATGTAGCGTGAACCTGTTCTTTTGGTTGGCCATATGTATGTTTTATTTTTGGTATAGATGTCGAAACGGGGGTGTCGAGTGGGGTTGGGTTATGGTTCAAAAGGGGTCCGGGTTTATTGACTACTTTTTTACATTTTATAAATAAATAATCAGTGTAAATATAGTTCCAGAATAAAACGATTTTAAAGGTTGCAAGCATTTGAATACAACTTAGACTAATTCGACCCATTTGGATGCAACTTAGACTATTTCGACCAGTTATCAAGTAAGTACAACTCGAATATTATCTATTTGCTGTTTCCTATATAAAAATACCTAAATATCATTCGTTTGAACTTCTCAATGGTTATGAGTGTGCTAATTTGTGAATCTTGAGAGATATATTTTGACTTCCAAAGTTAAGTTCCTTTCTTTCGTATCCAAAAGTTTTCACTTTTTGTGGCATCTATGCTTTCTCTTATATATATTGTTCTATTACACATTTTCAACAACTTTCATTATACTCAATTATAAAGTGCAAAAATCAACTTGACTAATTTTGTAAAACTAGTTACCGGTCTCTAGGGGGAACTCTCAAAACCCACTATGGTTCGCAACAATGTGTAAATTTGACTAGATGTGTAAATTAAAGCAAATGTTAAGCCTTGTACTTCATAGTTCATACCTGCTTTTTTCTTTCTCTTTTTTATGTACATCTCATTCTTACAAGATGTAGTTATTTTTTGAATATTCATTTTTCGTCATAAAGATGATGCTGTGAAAAACAAAATACAATAGAATTCCTTATTCCGTTAAATTATACCTATCCTAAGTGACATTGCTGCATGTTTATCTGTGATTCAATGTCCAACTAAAACATAGGTGGCAAGATTGTGTCTCGGATGAGTTTGGTAATGGATCAAATGTGCCATTTTAGTAGTTTTTGAGATTAAAATTGACGCACAAAGACTTTTTGATCCATTCTGTAATTTTTTAGCAATTAGGGAATTAAGAAGACAATATTATTAATTTATTACAATATGTAAAGTTTAAATCGGTGGAGGTAATATGAATATTAATTGACGTCGGGTAATTTTCAACCCGTCCAGCTAAATTTTTTGATTTGACCTGACTTGTTTGAAATAAAGAAAACGCATCCTAGATCGTCCCCGTTATAGGTGACAGGTTGTAACTGGAACCACCATTGTAGATGTTAGATATCATGACATGTCTCAGAAACTATGTTCTTGTTTCCTCTGCAGCCTCGTATAGCTCACCTGAATCACCAAACACTTAAACTTCTGAACTACTGGATTTGGCAGTTCGTGGTTATACGTCCCACATGTTCATTTCTAATAATGGGTTTGCAATTACTTGGGATGTATCCAACGTGGGTCAGCTGGATCTTCACTATCATACTTTCCATATCTATCTATGTCGCTATGTATACTTTAGTAGTCTTTTACCATACTTTTGCAAAGGAATTGGAGCCACACAAACCACTAGCCAAGTTCTTATGCGTAAATGGGATTGTCTTCTTCTGTTTTGGGCAGGTAAAGTATCTTCAACAACCACCCTGGTAGTAATAAATTTATAATTACTGTCACTTGCAGATGTGGGTAGCCGTTGACCATTTCTCTAATATTACAAATGCTAGAAATAGACTCTTGTTATCTAATTTCGTTTTACAGTGGTTCAAGTTTTGAGTTAAAAAGTGACCTAGTAGACCTCAAAATTCAAAAATGTACTTTTTATCATGGAATATAGGGAGTACAACTAATTGAAACAAGTACATATTGTTTGAAAGTCAAAACACGCACCTATTAAACATTAATTTAAGAAGAATAATCAGCATTGCAAATTTTTACAGCTTTCTATATATTGTCTCCAATAGGTCAAAAATGTTTTAAACTTTTAAGGAAAATGTAACACGTGAAATGGGTCATATGAGTCAAAGTAGGCACCCAAAGTGTATATAAATGCTTACAACTTTCTATATCTCTTTATATGCTAAAAAATTAGTCTTTAAAGTAGTGTAGTTTTGTAGTCGTAAACTCCGTAGTAATTAATTTATTCTTTTTTTTTTATTATTATTAATATTATTTTTTATTTTTAGAACGGAAATTATTAATACACCTATGCCACCTATCTCGCAACATCTCACAAATGTCTCCAACGAGACTTGAATCCAAATGTCTTAGTTGATGGGCCCCTCACATACAGCTACGCCAAAGCCCTTGGGAATTTTATGTTTAGAAAGTTGGAGAGTAGGTGTAGACGGTTTAACATAACCACCACGTATTAAAAGAATTACCTATTTCGCCACCTCAAGTGATCAAACATTATTTTCTTTTCTACTTCTCTATTTTCAAGGCCTCTTCAAATGACAAAATTCATAATCTTGAACTTTATGCTGCGAGTGTATTCTTTTATTCACGGAATATATCAATGAGTGACACTTCTATAACCATCTCTATGACTTTATTCAGGGAGTTTTCATCGACATCTTAGCGAAAGTGGGTGTTATAAAATCACATCATTTCTGGCTGGATGTGGAGCACGTTGAGGAAGCGATTCGGAATGTCCTTATATGTGTGGAAATGCTTTTATTTTCCGTTTTTCAGCAATATGCATTTCACGTTGAACCATATAGTGGAGCTGTCCAATCAATGCTGCAGAAGGGGAAAAAGAATGAAGTAACGCAACACTAGTAAAAAGTATCATATTTCATCTTAATAATTTTGCAGTTGTAGAGCATTACAAGTTAGTGTTGTATTATGTTTTACATTAAGCTGTTTCAGGCCATTGTATTCTTTTTCTTAAACATATTTAGGCCGTTACTAATACACAAGCTTTCTACAGATCAGTCCTCTTCCGTTTTTTTTTTTTTTTTTTTTTTTTTTTTTTTTTTTTTAACGATGATATGAACTGTCATCATTGCAGAGTGAGGCGGATTTGATAACGAGAAAGCCAGGTACTTTTAGCTCGGTTCAAAACTGGTCAGTTTGGGTCAAACCACGCATATGTTTATGGATCTTTTAGAATCTCCGTGATAATTGATTTTTTAAATATATTTACACATATCAAATTTGTATAATCATTAAGGAATATTAATTATTTTACCGGGAAATCCTTTACAAAAAAAGAAAAGAAAAAAAAGGAATATTAATTATTTAATTTCCAGTGTTAGAGTGCACAGGTGTTAACTTAGTATTTGACAATACTTAAGATGGAAACGTATTTTTGCACTTATGGGTGTGTTTGTTAAAATTAGCAGTGAACTGTGAGCAGTAGCCACGGTTCACCGCTCACAACTGACAACTTCTTAAAGAAGTATTTTTTTATTTGTTTCATGTCGTACATTGAAAACCTTATTTTTAACTTGTAACTTGAAAACGTGTGGTGTATTAATAGTGTGAGGTAGTGTTTGATAACCACTTAAAGTATCTTAATTGAAAAATAGGTAAGTTAATAAAGTCATTAAATGGCTGTTTGTTTAATGTTTAAAACTAACATATGACCTCCTAGAAAAAGCCATGGAGATGAGGGTCTCCAAATTAAGTCCATCCATTTTATCCTAATTTTACATATTTACCATGCCATTTCTTAACCTTATTTTAAATAAAAGGGTATAACAGTATTTTTTTCTAATTCACACACTTTATTTAGCACACAAAACAAACAATCATTTATTCATCTACAAAAAGACAACATATATCTAAACATAAACTTTAATTTAACATGACTTAATAAAAAAACTAAAGAAACATACCCTGAGTGTGTTAGTTTTCTTTCTGTAAATACTCGATTTCATAAATTTGACTATATGATATAGGTTTTTGACGTGTTAGTTTTAATTGGTTGTTATTGCCAACATTTTTACTTTGAATTAATAAGGGAACCACCCTAGTTTTCGTGCTAGGTCCGCGACTGACAACAATAATGAATCACACAACTTAAACCAATTTTTTGTTATTTCCAAACTGATACTCACAATTATTTGTTTTATTTGATTATTTCAATAATTTACTCTAATGTATATTACAGTAACATGATTAAAATGCATTTAAAAGTTAGATTTTATGTATACTTTCTAATAACTTTTTGTTTTGTATGATATAATCCTTATCTATCTTATGTATTAAAACAAGGTGAAAGTGCCCGCCGCGTTGCGGCGGGTCTTTTTTGCGCTAATTTTGATTAGATCTATGTGTTGTTTGAATATTATAGTACAAACCACAACCAATAAAACTTCTTAGCTTGTTGGGTCACCATCATTGGTAGACCATCTTCAATTACAACAGTCTTATATTTGTAACTTAAACTTAACTGCCCTATCATAATCCTCAACAGTTGCAAGGATTGCATTTGCCATTGTCTCCACACTTGCAGCTGCATTCACCCTCGACAACAAAGCTGCTGTCACTTCCCTCAGCATACCTACATACACGTTCATCAAATCTGAACGTATCAGGGAGACCAGTAGAGTAACAATTTTCTTGACATGTTTCACACAGTGAAATTGTAAAACTGATTAATATGGTATGCATGGATTATAACAAATCTGAGGTATTGCTTTATGGTAATAGCGGGGCAATACAGGCCTCAAAATTGTGACAGTTACATTTAAAGGTAAAAGGCTAAGAACTTATAAAACCAACCCCAAACACACTCTTAAACTGTGAAAAAGCAACTCTTAAACTGTGAAAAAGTAGAATATGAAAATCTGTTTAGGAACCAACCTACGTATGCCATAGTGACATGTTAGTCTGTTACCTAATCCATTCTAACTTTTGCATCAATCACTGAGTTAGACAACTTAACATGGGCAAGAACATATTTGTTGTTCACAAAGACTATCCCAGAATACTAATTTCATGCATCTGATTAGAAGTTTTACATATTAAACATGTGACTTATCACTTCTAAATAATGATACAGAAAAAACAAAAGCTAGTCACACTTTCTCGCAATTCACATTAAGATTGTTATCAGCACATATGGTGCTTTCCTCCTCCAAGATTTGGAAATTATCAGCACATATTCAGTTCTTTACATGCATACTTTCGGATTATAAATATATGCACATGTTGACATGAAGGATTTTTACTTACCTAGTTTTTCCTCAATAAAGATTGTTAGCGCATGAAGTAACATTGTCTCACAACCGTTGCTCGAGGGTGCTAGTAGGATAAAAGAAAAGTGTAAGTAGCTCAAATTTATGGAAAATACAAAATCGAAAACATTCAAATAGACTTGCTTCCTTTAAAATGATAGCAGACATCAAAGCAATCATGACGGTTCCGATTAAATGCACGATCAGTGGAATCCACAGCAGCAGATATCCCGTTCAAACACCATTACTGACAAAAACATAGAAAATGGGCATGAAATTTGCATACAGAGAGTATTGATAAGTATGAGTTTGTGACCCGATTATCGATATTCTTTACTTTTATATATACCAATAAGTATTAAAGGTAATCACGCAACACCGCTGCAACTACTTTTACTCAATATATACAGTTATGATAATTTTTAGCGAAAACCCTTCTACAGCAGCGGGATTGGGTGTTGTTTTTCAAAAGTTAATAATAGATACCTAACAAAGCGGCTTTACATGTCCAAGCAACACTTTTCATCTCAAATCTGGGTTTTGCGACTCCTTGATGTTGAACACTATTGATCTGTATTTATACTTTTGTTGAACACTATTGTTCTTGTTGTCGATTCACCCGCTACTGTTCAAGGCACTAAAGCTGAATAATGCATACCTAAAAGCACAATACGACCAGATATTTAATAAGGGTGCCAATAACAACAGATTGCAGTCGTTAAGCAGATAAATCTTAAAATGACGTAACAGCTACGTACGCTTGGTGGTTTCTCCTTTTGCGAAAAGTGGATGCGGTATGGAGACCTGCTTTTATTAAAAAGTGTAACTATACAGGCAGGTGAATTGGAAGTCACAACAGTATGTGACGACAAAAAGCAGGCGCACCTGAAGCGAAAGTGGAAGCTGTACACGTATTCACTTGAAGGGCAGGCGATGGAATCCCAGATGGCGTATATGCAGCAAGAAGGGACATACGTTAGCCATACATTAACACACCAAACCTTCATAATTTTACGGTACCAGCAACATCATATTACCTTGCGTTTGCTGTTTCCCTTTGTCAGCTGTTGTTTGGCACACATGATCAGAGCAACCTGGAATGTTTTCAAATTCGAGAGCATTTTGTACTAAATCGTGGCTATTCAGTCTTCCAACTGATGGAGTGGCTACATCCATAGTTTCTTGTCGAGTGGTCCCCGAGACAGAGTCCAGCTTCACCGGCACACATCGTGCCACTATATACGTCACTGTAAAAAAATGATGTATAAGTTGTCAGATAATTATGGGCGTGCGAAAGTGTTGGAAAAAATAATATAACGACTACCTTGGGATAGCTGACTGATGTTGTGCTACATTGTGGAGGTTGTTCGTTCAAAATATTTGCAAGCATGACATCAGGCTAGCACGCATCATGGTTAGCCCCTAGAGTCCACACGAAGCACACGTAAACACCAATATTCAACAAAGTTTAAGTAAAAATAAATGGAAATAAATGGGTTAAGGCTTACCAGAACATCCTCCCGGCACCTTTTGCCACTGCTTTAACCTTTTCCCAACAGGTGGCGTAGGTAAATCATCATAGTCACACGCTTTTGTTTTCGAACAATCGGTAACACAGTCAATTGGAGACACCTGCGCAATCAAAATAAAAAACCTGAATTCCGACATACTGTAATACAAAAAAAAAAAAAAAAAAAAAAAAAAAAAAAAAAAAAAAAAAAAAACTGAATTCTGCTTGGCTTTCTTCTTTGTAAGTTCCAGCTGCACAACAATTCGCGTACTTCTGATCTCGGTCAGGCTCAGATATGTACATATGTAATCGACATTAAATGCCGTCGTAGCTGCAACCACAACTCTGGTTGCCCTGCCAACGAACGCGCGCCGAAAAAATGTAAATGTACATACTTATCATCACCGCCTAAACAACGCACCTGCAAATCAGTCATGAAAAAAACTATTTCAGAAAACCTAAAATACTAATAGATATAAAGGGTACAGGCAAACAGTTAACAGATATATCAGGGATTAATCTTTTGATTTGAGGCTCAGACGTATACCTTTAAATGTAATGCACATTTGGTATGTTTCATGTTCATATCTGCAATAATGCATCAGAACAAAACCGGAAGATATCTAACAAACATTTGAACCTGGAGATGGCAGCAAAGACACCTGATATTCATTCATGTCCGCGTACTTCTGATTTCGGTCAGGCTCAGATGTGTACATACATAATCGATATTAAATGCACGTCGTGGCTGCAACGACAACTCTGGTTGCCCCGCCAACGAACACGCACCGAAACAATGTAAATGTACAAAGTTATCATCATCGCCTTAATAGCAATCATCATAGCCCGTTACCTTTATCAATTACTATGTATATATAATGTTATATATGCTGAATAAATATAGCAGGCCAGTAAAAAATAAGGCTCAGACATGTACATACATAATCAACATTAAAGCCACACCATGGCTGCAACTACAATTTCAGTTGCCCCGCCAATGAACGCGCGTCGAAATAATGTAAGTGTACAAAATTGTCATCACCACCTTAATAACATGGCTGCAAATACAGACCTGCAGATGGGGAAAGGGACACATAACCAACTGAAGTTGACCGTGGCTGCAAAACATACCTGGTTGCTTAGTTACCATTTATACTATGCCATCCGGTCATTGCCCCGCCACTACCTTCAGATTCTGAACGACCCATTTTGTTTCCCCACCAACTACACCAATCATCATAGCCCATTATGTTCAGTAATTACTATATATATAACGCATCGTCTAAACCGACGCGCACCTAGCACTCTCCTGCAAGTACCAACGGTTTATTCAGACAATAAAAACCATGGCTTTAGATGGAATGCAGATGCAAGACATGTTTGATTTCGTAAGGAAACATGACCTAAATACACAAATTTACAAAGCTCAATATGAAATTTTACTTGTTACTTCCAATTTTACATGAGTAAACTTAAAAGATCCATTCAATAAATTAAGCTGTCTATACACATTTATTCAACGGTGACATCATAATTCCTACAACCTCCATTAAGCAATTTCTAAGATTAAATAAGTTTAACCCTTAATTCCATTGCAATAATGTAATACATAAAGCAATTATTGTTGGAGTATGCTCGTGTCATAATTAATAATTATATGGCTAGACATATGTGAGCCTATGGGGTCACACACTTATACACAGAGACATCATTTTATAGATTGTATTTATCGTATTTACAATATATAATCGACTACGTAACTCGGGATTTATAACGGGCCATTAAATACTAAGTTAGACTTAGCATTTTTGAAGTGGACCAACAAATGGGAAAGCCCATTTAGGGCCCCCATATGGCCGGCCATGGTGGGAAACAAGAGGGAATAAGAGCAAGGGGTTAAGTGTAACATGATTTACTAATAACCTCCTATTGATTTGGTCAATTAAGGAGATTAATGCGAATAAACACTTACCAAATGTCTCTCCTCCTTCCTCTCCCCAAAAGCCACGAAATTAGACACACCCTTATTAGGGTTTGTGGTTTTTGATCCAATCTAACCTTATTCTAGTGTAGTTCAAGGCTAGATCGCGTGTTACGTGTTCAAGACTAGCATCGGGTGGTGATCGATGACGTGTAGTGTGGATCAAGCATAGAGGTGATCTCCTTTGGTCACTTGGTTTCATAGGTGGTTCGTGTATATTGGTGATGGTGACCATACGATTCTACCGATCACGCTACAAAGGTATAAATACTTGTTTGTATTTTAATTGATTGATCATATGGCTATATGGATCCTTTGTTGGTGATGTTTTTCCGCTGTGTTTATAATTGATATGTTATTTTATTATTACATCACCTATAGTGGTATCACGAGCCATCATATGATGTCATATGATCATCAAGTATGCATAAAAATGGCTAAAAACGCATGTTTTTAATGGATTTAAAGGTATATCTTTAAAACAGCCCCTAGGGCTCATATTTTCTGAATATGTCGACCTATTTAAGGTCTTAAGATCTGGACTTTTTCATCCCATGGTCATTGGTTATGCATACATCAATTGTTTACTTGTTCGGTACCCGTAAAATGGCCTAAAAACGCGTTTTTTTTTTATAGATTTATAACCCGATTTTCAATCAGCCCATGAGGCTTAATTTTCTGTGGTAAAATGATGTTAAGAAGGTCCTAATATCAGTGGGTTTTGAGTCTATGGCCATTTGACACGCGTACCATTCGGGGTTTTAATTCTTGTTAATTAATTTCTTCGATTCGTTGGCTAACAATTTAATTCTTGTTATTTATTTTGTTGTCCATGGCAAATACATGCATGTTTGTCCATGGAGTTAGCCAACACCTTGTAATGATCATAATTTTAATGTATTATTATGTGTATATGCAAAGCCGATGAAAACCTAGACCACTTGTGCGTTGTGATTGTGATTGTTGGTTGATTTTCTTGTTTTTGGGGTTTGCCATTGTTTCGGCACTTTTGCAATGTATTTCATTTTGGTTTTGCCATTGTTTGGGCATTTTTACATTAGATTAGATGTGCTTTACTTTATATATCATGTAATCGAAAGCTTGGAAGCAAATGGCAAAAGAATGAAGTATTTTGGACCAAAAGTAGCTGCTGGACACCTGATGGGAAAATGCGATTTCCAGAAGATTGGTAAGGTATTTTTGGCTAAATTTTTTCGTGCAGGTTCACAAGACATGGGCCTACAACTCTCTAGTTTGGGCCGAAGCAAGAGGAGGACTCCTTCTAGGCCGTTTGGGCCTCGCAAGACAGAAAATCTGGGCTGACAGAATCAACTTTTCAAGTGCATAATGGACTTTTACTTGCCCATGATTGTCTTGGGGCAAGTGGGAGTCCTCCGTGTGGTTGTGGTTTATGTCCCTAGTTGACTCTTGGTTCTTGTGATGGCTCACAAGACCAAGCATAGGATTTTCATCGGTTGAGGCTTTGCATATTGTGGTTGTATGTTTGTTTGGTTGTTTTATGTATGTTGTGACTACATGAAAATCGAAAATTGTTTTCTTAAAACTTAAAACGAAACATAAACCATTTTGGAATAAGTCTTATGATTTAGTTTAACTAAGTTTAAATATGATTTGAAACTTAAATCATTGTTTTATAAACAACACTTAAACCAGTTAAGATTGTTTGTTTATTTATTTATTTGTATTGTCCAAACTAAATAATAATCCACTTAGGATATATATTAGTCTTGAAAATGGACAACTTGACACACATAAATTAAAACAATGATTAGACTTAAGTTAAGAAAAGTTTTTAACTTGTGCTACGAAGAATGAATGCATGCTTCTTTCGTACACGTTTTTTATCCACATCAAAACTCTTTACCAGTCAAAATTTAAGTCATGCCGTCCAGTTATGAGAACACTTGCAATTACCTTTTGGCTATGGTCAGACCTAGGCTGAATTGTAACCCAGGGTGACTATTCTCCATGCGTCAGACCTAGTATTATTCTCACAGTTTTCAAATTGGATGACTTAATCGTGTTTAGCGTTCAGACCCTGACACGAGGCAAAGATGGGACTAAACATGCCAGCTTGACACTAGTTGCTTGTTCACTAGTGCCATGAGTCCCATAAAGATCTAAGAGTTGCACATGTAATGCAATTGGTCGACGTTACCTACCTATTGAATCCACCATTTCTAGTAGACAGTCTACTGTGATGGTCGAACCTCAATGAGGATCTTAGCCTTTTCGTAAAATTAATTGTTTTAATATGCTTAAACTTGGGTAGTTAATTTTAAAAAGGATTTATTATCGAAAATACTAAAATTGAACTTTGTAAATTCAATTAATGCAACGCAAGCCGTAAACAAGAGTTGGTTCTTTTCTTGTTAAAAGGATGAACTAAGTCGATCTTTCCTTGTAAGAAAGAGACTTATTCCTATCCTTTTTCTTTATGAGGAAAAGCCATAATAGGAATATTTGAATTTTCCTAATTCTAATCAAACTCAAGGAAAACCTACTCTAGAAATCGTGATGTCTTGTAAAAGTCAAAACGGTTAAGTATGGTTACACATCTTATTCTTTCAAGATTGTTTCAAAACCCTAGTTTCGGTTTTGAAACCTCTAAGAATATAAGATATTTTGATAACTAGAGAACACGTTTATTTGACTTGACCTCTATGGTCAGACCTTAGGTGTCACACCCCAAAAATGGCGCAGCGGAATGACATTTACGGGGTATGACCTCATAGACAAGAACACAAGGTGTCACAATAGAGAAACACTACATGCATAACATACAATAGACAATAGTCGCAAACTCCCACAACCGGGATAAGTACAACATCCAAGATATGCATAAGCCTCAAAGTTAAACAACATCACTAGGGAATATCCAAATTCAACTCCACGGGTTATAACCCGGGAGGGTCTTGTCTTAAGTCTTGCTAAGCCAGTCAATACTAAACCTTCTAAGCAGCTTCAATAACACCTGAAAATGGTACTCGAAAATGTCAACATAATGTTGGTGAGCTCGTAGGTTTAAAAGTAAAACCGCTGAGCTATGATATCATTGTGTAGGACAAAAGTGAGCATGATAATCAATTATAAGCACATGTCGAAACCAAATAATGTTGAAACCAAATAATCTCGCGCCAACTGAACCTGCCACGGTTGCACACATAAACAGAACATACAGAGGGGAGCTACCCCGATAGATCTATCAATTGTTTCGGCTCTCGAAAGAGTTAACAGTTGCGCATCAATGTACACACAGTCAAACAAATTGTAGCACATAATTGTATCAACACACATAATGTCCAAAATCATGAAAACAATATAATCACAGCATGAAAAACAGTTAAAATGTCATTTGAGTACCATCTTCCCCCAAGGAAAAACATAATGAAAAAGGGGCTACGAGAACTCACCTCAGTCCAGCCATGAAAGATCACAACAATGTTAGAGAGTAGGACATCACAATAGCTCAAGAGTAGACTAACGCATCAGCAACTAAAATCTCACGACAACTAGGGTCTCACGGCACAACGGACTCGGCACAACCTAATACGTATACGGTTACCTCAAAATATGTCTCGCAAAATAATAAAGTCTATAAAAGACAATGTGTCTTAGTTTTCGTGGATTACTCAGTTTTCAAAACTTATCAAAAGCTTAGTTTCAACGTTTCGTGTGGTGTGGTAAGAAGACATAGACTCGACATACAACTCACGCTAAAGAGAAATAGACAATGATATACTCGAGAGCTCAAACCAAGGAAGACAACTCTAGAAGTTTATGACGACAAACACCTCAAATCAAATAACTCAGTTTGAACCTTTCGACATTTACCCCGTTATCCCCAAATAATTTGTATAAAACATAAACGTTTTATAATAAAATGAGTTTAACTAATAAAACTAGTTTTTCTCAACCAAAACTGAAATTTCAATATTTAACAGGTTTATGTCTCGTTATTATTCTCATGAATATTAGTTTTGGTTTTATTGAAGATTTTGTGTCCGTTTCGTGTTTAATATATTAAGTTCATTTTTGAAGTTAATATATTTATACCGTCTCGGGTTTCAAAATGTTCAATGAATCCGATATCTAATATTGTAAGTCCGATAACGATCCTTGATTTTCCAAATGTCCAAGTGTAATAATCAAAACCCGTATTCAAATTCAATTCACAATCCAAGTATTATCCGAAACGTACCAAGTATCAATGTGAAATTCATTATTTTCATGACAAAATGTGTTGACGCCACATTTTCTAACTGAACATTCCTTAAATAATTTTTAACTACGGTACCATATTAAAATTACTATGGACTTGTGAGCCTTTTAATCGAACAACATCATTGGGCTTCGGCCCATTAAACCCAACCCAAGTGTACCCATGGACTGCCATTCTCACTTTATATACAAATCAACCCATTAGTTTATACATTGGGCTAGGCCCATTTTTAAATAACCAACCGCACCCTAATGTGGGATATGCAACCAATTAAACCAAACCCCATTTGTTATCATCACTTAACACAACAATATGCAGGACTCAAAAAATGTACATCACTCTCGTGGGTTACTCCCTGAATCGCAAACAAACCATTCGACAACACTATGGGGGTTACTTTTTGTGTGACCAAGAACCAAGACCCACAACAATGCAAATGTAACGACAACAACAAACGACACGACCACGAGGACCATTGCCGAGACCATTATGGTCTCGGCTCAACTTACACAAACCAAACAGACCCTTAGGTCTCGACTGCCAAAACCAAACAACTTCCCTGTATATACGACTCGCCAGAAACGAAACCAAACCATACCGATATCGAACTATCAATTGTGACATTACACAACCATTCTTACAACCATTTTTCTTACCACACGAAGAAAATCAAAACACGTTTATTTCCGATTTTTAAATTCGTTTCATAGCCTCAATATTATATAACCCGATTTAGATATCCACGAAAAACAAAACAAATAGATCGGTTTACCAAAAATATAAAAGAAGAAAAACAAGCTTCTCGGTTTTACCATGACGAGAAGGAGAAGGGAACGAGGTGATGGAGACGATGGCGCGTGGTGGCTGAAAACTCGAACCAAACTTCGATCTATACATGTTACGGCTTCGATCTTGGGTCACCGGAAATTTCGCCGGAAAAACTGAAAGAGATATAGATGGGTTGTAGGCGCGTGAGCCATCTAGGATTGATGGGGATGATGAGATAAACAAGATGGTGGTGGCGGTGAGAAGTGGTGACCGGAGGTGGAGCTCCGGTGGTCGGAACAGGAGACCGGAAATTTTGAGAGAAGAGAGAGATAGTGAGGTGGTGATGGAGCGGCTGTGAAAATGAAACATAACCCTAAAATTTTATAATGTTGTATTTATAGTGTAGTGTATAGTGTAGGGTTAGGGTTTTTAGTATGGAGTAGCTTTTCGGAAATTGCAAATAGGACCTTGTGTTTTATTTATTTTCAAAGGAGGGGTCGGTGCAAGGACTAGCAGTATAATTTTATTAAACTTTCCCGAGGTTACTAGTTTTTATTCCCGAAAAATATTAAACGTCATCGAAATAATTTTTAACCGTCACCATTCACTTTAAATACGATTTTCCGTTAAATTTGATAACAAATACGTTTGTAAAATAAAATTCGACGTTTTCTTGATTATTTTTGACGAAACTCAATCGAGGTTAGAAAAAATGTGTCACCACCATTCTCGGGTTCATTCAAGTTGCTTCATTATTTTTAGAATAATTTTCCACTTAAAACGACTATAAATGTGCACATGTTCGTGTTATCTCGTTAAAAATCAATATTTTACGCGTTATTAGGTTTATTTGTGCCGACTCGCGCTGTGTGGTCTAGCTCACAAGCACACACAATGGAGAACACATAAACTAAACGAGTATATCATATTGAGCTTAAGGTCACGCAAGGACCTGGAAAATCGGCGGTTGCTACAGTCTACCCCCGTTAACAGAATTTTGTCCTCAAAATTCAATTGACTAAGAGTCTGCTTGATCGGATAGTATTCACCCTTTGATTTGGTTGCACACAGAAGGTAAGGGTGTGGGTGTCAATCCAAATAGTACCGGGTGCTACTTCCCAATTGGTACTATCAATACTTCCTAACCTCTAGAAATCACACAAACAAAACCACATAAAAATCACACAGCAAGGCAAGCTTTCCCGTCCTTGAGTAAATCCGTCAAAAACCTTAGGCATCTTTTCGGTAGTTTAAGTTGAGCCTCAACTAAAATTTAGCTTAACCCCACAACTCATCAAACAAGAACTGTCATGAGGTTAAGCTAAACCACAAATTTAAGCCCAGTAACAACTTGATTTCATCTTAATCTCACAACTCATCAAACAAGAACTGTCATGAGATTAGGCTAAAATCAAGTTGGACCTAACCTTAAACTATAGAACAACTTGAACCTAACTTAACTCCACAACTCATCAAACAAGAACTGTCATGGGATTAAGTTAAATATCAAGTTGTATGAAAAAGAACTCAACATTTTTGAAGTATTGGCTCAATTATTGGATCGCTTTCAAATAAACAAATCAATAAACACACATATTTGTTTCACACTTAGTCTGGGTGCCATTTCCCAAAAGATATATTGTCGATGCATCACTAATCGGTTGCACACGTCAAGCCACGTCACACAATTGAATTCACATAGTACAAACCACACCATAAGAACCCACTTCCTAGTAACACCGTGTCCATCATTCAAAACATTAAGCTATGTAACAACTTGGATCTAACTTAATTTCACAACTCATCAAACAAGAACTGTCATGAAATTAAGTTAGGAGTTGTTACAGGACTTAATGTTTTTAGTGATAAACAACAAAATAAATCCACACAATGATAACCACCTAGATATTGTCCGCACAATTTGATTAACACAAAAGGGCACATATTGCAATCAAACGCACATATTGTCCAAAATCAACAGTGCATGCCCTAAGTACATCTCCTAAAGTCGAATAATATGCTTACCCTGATCATCGGTCTAGAAATGGTAAGTCGTACACAAATCTAACTGTGCTCCTAATGCATCCTATAGTGTCTGACAAAATCGTGATGCAAACCAATGTCACAATCCGATATAATAGATACATGCGTTCCTCTTGTGTGTCGCTCTAACTGGGTTTCTTATCTTTGAATGTTGCGGGGGCATTGGTCAAACCAAAGGACTTAACTTGAAAACTCGAATTGCCTGTATATCGTTCTTAACGCGGTTTTAGGTTTGTCAGTCTTGTGCACTCTCAACTAATGATATTTGGGTTCGGAATCTTTCTTCGAGAAGTGACACGTATCATGAAATTTGTATCTCTCCGGGAGTTAAGTTGATGCGTATCTCAATTCTTCAATGAGGGGTCATTCCTATTAGGTCTTTACGAAGTACTCCAGGGAGTCTTAAGCACGCGAGGTATTTTTGGATTTCTGCTCGTCCTACTAAGCGCACTGAAATAGGCGATTTTATAGTAACTATCGAGTGATTATGTTTCATGAAATGCCTCGTCCATTCTTGAGCAAAATTATTTAAAAAAAAATTTTAAGCTAAATAGCAACTTTAAACTTAATCTCACATCTCATCAAACAAGAACTGACATGAAATTAAGTTAAAAGTTGTTAGATAGCTTACTTTATTTTATTTTTATTTTTATTTTTAAAGAAAAAGAAAATTTTAGTTAAAGTTTTGGGGTTGCTCAAAAATGAACGGGTGGCATTTCCGCACTCCAAGATCTTACTACCATGTGGTGAAAGTTTGAACCATCTTATCGTTTTCTGTCTTTTTGGTCACACACATTATCAATTTCATAACTAAGAGTTAGGACACTAGGTTTCGCCTTTAACAGAGGCATGAACTAAGTGGAAACAAATCTATAATCGACGTCGGAGTTAAACAGTATAATAGTCTAATATCCGTTTAAGGAGAACATACCCATCACGAGGTCCGGGTTCTGGCATCCTTCATCAGCGTTCATCACGATTACTCGCCCACGAGCTGGGTTGCCATTGTTTTCATTATGTGTGTTTGTTCCATTAGTCACTAAAGCTTGATTTGGGTTATTTTTCACTTGCCCCTGTGCCCTATTCAGCTTAGGACACGTGTTTCGGAAATGATCCGGGCTCCCGCACTCAAAACTTGTCCTTGGGTAGATGACATTAATTGGAGTCGCCTGCATGGCTACTGCTCGACAATCCCTTGCAATGCGACCAGTCTGATTGCAGTTGAAACGCATTAGGCAGGGTTTAGTCTCCAGGTGGTGGTAGTTACTTTTGGCACACTTAGGGTGAGAACCTTCATATCCCTTACAGCACGAGCTCGTTGCCACAAATCCTTTTCCCCATTTCGCCTTCTTATGTTCACCGTTTGCATCTCCTTGCCTACTTGGCTCACTCACGGTCTTCCTCTTATCAATGCTCTTGGACAATGTCCCATTCCTAACCATTTCATCTGTTAAGGTTGCAGATTTCAGTATCGCGCTCTGAAGGGTAGGGGGCTCAGTCGCTTTCACCATCCCGCGAATATCAGGGACCAAACCATAGATGTACCTCTCAATTCTCTTGGATTCAGGAGTGACCATGTGAGGTACCAGTCTAGCGAGTTCATGGAATCGATCTGTATAGGTTGCATGACCAGCACCTACCATAGCATGGTTGTGGAACTCATGCTCTAGCTTCTGCATCTCGTTATTTGGGCAATACTCCTCCTTTAGTAATGCCTTAAAGTCATCCCAACTCATTCCCATTGCGGCTTCTATCCCTCTAGCCTAGATTTGCGTGTTCCACCAGGTCAGAGCCTTTCCCGTTAACGAGCTTGCAGCGTACTTCACCCTCCGGTGAGCTGCACATTCGCTTATGTCCATTACTGCCTCCATTTTCTCAATCCATCTTGTGTACACCAACGCTCCTCCATTGCCATCAAAGTTCACTTGTTTGCATGCTGTAAACTCCTTGTACGAACATCCCTTGCCACTATTGTTGTTGTCGCCATTGTTGTTGTGGTCACTACCAATGCCATTGTCCGCATGGTCATTACCGCTCCCATTGTTTCCTAGGTTACTGATGTGGTCGCCAACTTGGGTGACGATAGTCGGTAGCAATGCTTGTAGTTGCTCGTCGATCATGGCGGAAAGGTCAGGATTCACATTGTCGTTGTCGTTGTTCTCGGTGCCGCAACCACCTGCTCTACCTCCTCGCCCACTAGTCCTTCCACCCCTCGATGGTGGAATGCCTCGGTTAACTCGAGTCGACCTTCTTGGAGGCATGATTCAAAATAGGACATTGGTAGACGTTAGATAGGAGATAGGTAGGATAGGTCGGCATACGCGTCGTACTACTACACTCAACTTCCTATCTGACAGTCCATGAATTTGATAAGTCCATGCCTCATCATGTTATCGTAAAAACGTTGGCCAGGCGTTTTTAGGATAGCATCATGCTGCATTTACTTATCATCATCACTTCGTGTCATACTATCGCACACGTAGTTCCTATAATGCAAACTATATGAGGATTCTTAGGTTATAGTCTAGGTTAAACCACCTAATTCTCTATAACCTGGCTCTGATACCAATCTGTCACACCCCAAAAATGGCGCAGCGGAATGACATTTACGGGGTATGACCTCATAGACAAGAACACAAGGTGTCACAATAGAGAAACACTACATGCATAACATACAATAGACAATAGTCGCAAACTCCCACAACCGGGATAAGTACAACATCCAAGATATGCATAAGCCTCAAAGTTAAACAACATCACTAGGGAATATCCAAATTCAACTCCACGGGTTATAACCCGGGAGGGTCTTGTCTTAAGTCTTGCTAAGCCAGTCAATACTAAACCTTCTAAGCAGCTTCAATAACACCTGAAAATGGTACTCGAAAATGTCAACATAATGTTGGTGAGCTCGTAGGTTTAAAAGTAAAACTGCTGAGCTGTGATATCATTGTGTAGGACAAAAGTGAGCATGATAATCAATTATAAGCACATGTCGAAACCAAATAATGTTGAAACCAAATAATCTCGCGCCAACTGAACCTGCCACGGTTGCACACATAAACAGAACATACAGAGGGGAGCTACCCCGATAGATCTATCAATTGTTTCGGCTCTCGAAAGAGTTAACAGTTGCGCATCAATGTACACACAGTCAAACAAATTGTAGCACATAATTGTATCAACACACATAATGTCCAAAATCATGAAAACAGTATAATCACAGCATGAAAAACAGTTAAAATGTCATTTGAGTACCATCTTCCCCCAAGGAAAAACATAATGAAAAAGGGGCTACGAGAACTCACCTCAGTCCAGCCATGAAAGATCACAACAATGTTAGAGAGTAGGACATCACAATAGCTCAAGAGTAGACTAACGCATCAGCAACTAAAATCTCACGACAACTAGGGTCTCACGGCACAACGGACTCGGCACAACCTAATACGTATACGGTTACCTCAAAATATGTCTCGCAAAATAATAAAGTCTATAAAAGACAATGTGTCGTAGTTTTCGTGGATTACTCAGTTTTCAAAACTTATCAAAAGCTTAGTTTCAACGTTTCGTGTGGTGTGGTAAGAAGACATAGACTCGACATACAACTCACGCTAAAGAGAAATAGACAATGATATACTCGAGAGCTCAAACCAAGGAAGACAACTCTAGAAGTTTATGACGACAAACACCTCAAATCAAATAACTCAGTTTGAACCTTTCGACATTTACCCCGTTATCCCCAAATAATTTGTATAAAACATAAACGTTTTATAATAAAATGAGTTTAACTAATAAAACTAGTTTTTCTCAACCAAAACTGAAATTTCAATATTTAACAGGTTTATGTCTCGTTATTATTCTCATGAATATTAGTTTTGGTTTTATTGAAGATTTTGTGTTCGTTTCGTGTTTAATATATTAAGTTCATTTTTGAAGTTAATATATTATACCGTCTCGGGTTTCAAAATGTTCAATGAATCCGATATCTAATATTGTAAGTCCGATAACGATCCTTGATTTTCCAAATGTCCAAGTGTAATAATCAAAACCCGTATTCAAATTCAATTCACAATCCAAGTATTATCCGAAACGTACCAAGTATCAATGTGAAATTCATTATTTTCATGACAAAATGTGTTGACGCCACATTTTCTAACTGAACATTCCTTAAATAATTTTTAACTACGGTACCATATTAAAATTACTATGGACTTGTGAGCCTTTTAATCGAACAACATCATTGGGCTTCGGCCCATTAAACCCAACCCAAGTGTACCCATGGACTGCCATTCTCACTTTATATACAAATCAACCCATTAGTTTATACATTGGGCTAGGCCCATTTTTAAATAACCAACCGCACCCTAATGTGGGATATGCAACCAATTAAACCAAACCCCATTTGTTATCATCACTTAACACAACAATATGCAGGACTCAAAAAATATACATCACTCTCGTGGGTTACTCCCTGAATCGCAAACAAACCATTCGACAACACTATGGGGGTTACTTTTTGTGTGACCAAGAACCAAGACCCACAACAATGCAAATGTAACGACAACAACAAACGACACGACCACGAGGACCATTGCCGAGACCATTATGGTCTCGGCTCAACTTACACAAACCAAACAGACCCTTAGGTCTCGACTGCCAAAACCAAACAACTTCCCTGTATATACGACTCGCCAGAAACGAAACCAAACCATACCGATATCGAACTATCAATTGTGACATTACACAACCATTCTTACAACCATTTTTCTTACCACACGAAGAAAATCAAAACACGTTTATTTCCGATTTTTAAATTCGTTTCATAGCCTCAATATTATATAACCCGATTTAGATATCCACGAAAAACAAAACAAATAGATCGGTTTACCAAAAATATAAAAGAAGAAAAACAAGCTTCTCGGTTTTACCATGACGAGAAGGAGAAGGGAACGAGGTGATGGAGACGATGGCGCGTGGTGGCTGAAAACTCGAACCAAACTTCGATCTATACATGTTACGGCTTCGATCTTGGGTCACCGGAAATTTCGCCGGAAAAACTGAAAGAGATATAGATGGGTTGTAGGCGCGTGAGCCATCTAGGATTGATGGGGATGATGAGATAAACAAGATGGTGGTGGCGGTGAGAAGTGGTGACCGGAGGTGGAGCTCCGGTGGTCGGAACAGGAGACCGGAAATTTTGAGAGAAGAGAGAGATAGTGAGGTGGTGATGGAGCGGCTGTGAAAATGAAACATAACCCTAAAATTTTATAATGGTTGTATTTATAGTGTAGTGTATAGTGTAGGGTTAGGGTTTTTAGTATGGAGTAGCTTTTCGGAAATTGCAAATAGGACCTTGTGTTTTATTTATTTTCAAAGGAGGGGTCGGTGCAAGGACTAGCAGTATAATTTTATTAAACTTTCCCGAGGTTACTAGTTTTTATTCCCGAAAAATATTAAACGTCATCGAAATAATTTTTAACCGTCACCATTCACTTTAAATACGATTTTCCGTTAAATTTGATAACAAATACGTTTGTAAAATAAAATTCGACGTTTTCTTGATTATTTTTGACGAAACTCAATCGAGGTTAGAAAAAATGTGTCACCACCATTCTCGGGTTCATTCAAGTTGCTTCATTATTTTTAGAATAATTTTCCACTTAAAACGACTATAAATGTGCACATGTTCGTGTTATCTCGTTAAAAATCAATATTTTACGCGTTATTAGGTTTATTTGTGCCGACTCGCGCTGTGTGGTCTAGCTCACAAGCACACACAATGGAGAACACATAAACTAAACGAGTATATCATATTGAGCTTAAGGTCACGCAAGGACCTGGAAAATCGGCGGTTGCTACATTAGGGCCATTTCAACCCATGGCGAATTTTGCTCATTGGTCAGACCTTTGGCAATATTTGCATGTTCTTGCTTGGTCGACCTTTTTCGTACTAGCTACCATTCTAAAATGAGTTCAAATAATTAGAAGACGGAAATATAAATAAACCGCAAAGTGGTAAAGGCAATTACTAGCATGATTACCTAGCAGTTTGTCATAACCCAATAAACCCACTATGGTCCTACATACCCTTGTGGTGAAGTAGTCCAATTATGGAGGAAATGCATGCCTATTTTCAAGTTAAAATAGCAATGATGGCTAGCCCATCATCTATATGTTAGAACTTGATGCACTTTCTTGAATACCTAAGTACATGTTTACTAGTCAAAGTGACTCACATTAGCAATAATGTGTAGATATTCAAAGAAAGATGGAAAGTATCCAATCGCCACTCACTCTCCACTGGTGACGTAACACATTAAAATGTTGTCTAATCCAGTGGGAGCTACGTGATTATATTACTGGTGACGAAACCCATGTAATGTTGTCTAATCCAGTGGGAGTTGTAAGCTTTAATACCTTACAACTTGCCCATCTTATTTCCAGATTGTCTTGAAATAATACATTACTTTCCACATGTTAAGCATCATAGTTTATATAAGAACCATTGCATAAATTTTATTAGATAACTTGTCGCGTTCCTGATGTTGCTTCCTGAAATGTTATCTATAAAATCGTTATACATGATTCATTATTAAAACGATAAAGTTCTACATATCTATATTTTGATTTTGACTAAAAATCATATGTTATCTTAGACATTGTCATATTGCTCTCATGATGTTGTGCCATGCACAAGTGGGAGAAATCTTAATTGTGTGCAAGGTACAACATATAACAATATGACTAATAGCTTTTCTTGACTGAAAGGTAAGAAACCAAAATTCTACTAGGACTTTTACACATAAAATGTAGGTTGCCCTAATTAGAAAAAATATCAAGATAACATGAAAAGCTACTTCAACATATTCACTGAATTGTTTAGTAAATATGATTATGTCTTCTTGTAAAGTCATAATCATGAAGTATGAAATTAACTTGAAATTACTATTGAGGCCAAGTGTCGGCGCTCGTAATTACTTTAGTTGAATATGTTTAGGTCTCTTGTAAAGACACAAACATCAATTCAGTTAATTGTTGAAAGACAAATAACGTAAAGTAAGACGTTGATTTGTTATGTCTTCTTGTTAAGACATGCACACTTACGACGTATAATATTAAATGTTTGTGTTTTCTAGTCAAAACATACACATGAAGTAAAGTATGCAATAGGCTAAAATTACTATTGATGTCATCTGGTTTGACCTGGTTGGCAGATATGTAAGCCAAAAGTATAAGTTCATCTAATGAGTTGTGTGATAGTCTCACAACATCAGTCCTCATGGAATACCACAACTTTATGGTATGTCCATCATGGAAAATCAAACACTATTGATATTGTTTGATCCTTGATGACTTAAACTGTTTTACCTCCAAAGCTATCAAAGTTAGAAAATTGGATGTGCCATGTGTACACTCAATATGATTCCAACCCAGAAGGAATTTAAGACACCATTATATTATGGCATGGGATGAATCTCATTATGTCTTGATTGAAGTTCTGAATTTGTTAACTACCTAAGAGTAAGTAATTAACAAACTAGAGTCAAGAACTAACGATGTATTTTAGATGTCCCACTTGAAAACAATTCATTGTTACTCAAGATGCTGAGTATCTAGAGATTAGTCTCTACATACAAAAGCAAGTGGGAGCACCTTTAGATCTTGAAGTTATTCAAGAGCATCCTTCTGAGTACACTTGCTAATGTCATACTAAGGTTGAACATGCATATGTTAAACCATAGATTGATATCTCTCATTCATAAATCCGCAAGGGTTCCTTTTGCACCTGAATGATATAGTTTTTATATCAATGCTAAGGGACAAAAGTTAGAGGATCATAGTGAGCCTGCTAACTACTGAGATGCATTATCAGATATTGTATCTGATGAGTAGCTCAAAACTATGAATGTTAAGATGCAGTCCTAGAAAGACAATCACTCATGGAGTTTGATTGGTCTCTTACCAATCAGTTAGACTGTGAGGTCAAGAATGAGTTTCTTGAAGAGAAAACTCAAAAGGACAAACTTGTACACGCATTTAATGCACGCGTAGTAAAAAGAGTTTACTCATACTCAGAATTTGACTATGATTAAATCTTCCTATCTACAAACATTAAATGTATAAAGATTAATTGTCATACTTGTTTTCATGTAAATGAAATATGACAATCGGATATCAAAACACCTTTCTTGTTGATTATCTTTGCGAGGACGATGAGTAATCAAAAGGGTTTATGAATCCATATAATCTTTATTATGTATACAAGATAAAATAATCCATGTGTGGATTAGATCATGCATCTAGGAGCAAAGATCTTGAGTTAATTATAAAATCATTAATTTGATTTTGATTAATAAGATTACTCCTAAGTACACTAAGAGCAAGTTGGAGCATGGTATTTATTTTCTTAAATCTCATATGTCATTAACATATTAGAAACAATATTCCATCTAAGCTAGACTTTAATCCTTAGCTTGGAATGAAGTTTCTCTTGAGGGATTTATAAAATAAGACATACAACCTTGTTATGTATATGTTTATTAGAATAAACATAAGCGGTTATTAAGTCTAAACATAATATGACATGTTATTAAGGGGAGTCTCAATGATCAATCTCACTTGATGAGATTGAACACATGAGTGGAAATCTTAAGTTCGACTAAAGGATTCATCATGTAAGTCATATTACGCATTGGACTATGTATATATCATTTGAATGAATGCAAGATGATTTGATAACAACAAATATCTAAGTGAAAGTCATTAGATAATTGTTAAACGAACATTATAATGGACCTACAAAGGACCAAAGATATGTTCAAACGTTTACGGATATTTGAGGAGCTCTATTTTGTTTGCATATCTTAATGCTTATTTAACTGAGATGATACTCAACCCTAGTCGTGGTCATCATGAATGATGACATTGATGACTAGATGTGCTCGACTGAGAGCATTAATGCGTTATACATTAAAAGAATAAAAATACTTTATAGTTTGAGAAACTATTCAGATGACTGTCTGAAGTAGGTGTTTTGCTAGCTTCAAACACCCTATGGAATGTATTGTTGCAGTACTCGTCTTGTACTTGAATGCACACATACAAAGGACAATCATCATTTAAACCTTTTATGAGTTTTAAAATAAGTATTCTCAAAGTTTACTCAGATGACTACTTGTTGTCTTGTACAACATGATTCGATCATGGTGGGAACATCGGATTCCAACCTATGAGTAGTCTTATGCATATCTGTTTTTAGTATTTGGATAATGGAACTGTAAGCAATCGTATTATACAATGAATTGATATACCTGGTATGATCATCTTCATTTATACTACTGTGTTCTATATTTGCATGTTTAATCCATGAATAATTTATTTATTCTAAAATTGTCCATTGCCAGTTGACGATACGGGAGTATCATCAAATTAAGGCAGATGTGAGCGTGTTGGTGATTCATTTGCCACACTCACATGTTGTTCATTGTGATGAACATTGGATTGACCCAACCTACGAGTATTCACTACATGGATCGTCGTCAATAGTGAAATCTCGCAAGAGGTTATGTCTCTTATCCTTAGACTTGAGATGCAAGCAGGTCTTGCATGTGTGGAATTTCATTCCTTGATATGGTTAAACGCTGTCCTGAATAAGATAGTTATAAAGGCCATTATCAGGAGTGATATGAAGCATATGAATGACACGTGTAGTCAAAACAGGATTTGTTCCTCCACATGTTATGGAGTTAGATACTATTGGGCCCCTCGATGAATTGGACAGATGTTTGTATGGCCGTACCCAAATGAGATTAAGATGAATCTTAATTCACTTGGTAATCTTGTTCAATATCTATATCGAGAATTTATTAGTTGAACTATTAGAATGACATTTGATCCATGTCTAATGTTCAACACGGTATCTGTAACAAAAGGATAGATGACATATAAACCATCTAAAATGAGACATTTAAGAAACTAACCTCATATATTTCTAGGGGCATTGGCGTGTTGCTAGACGCTAACCATTGCTTGTATAATTACTTGATTTTATGACGTCGCAAGTGGGAGCTGTTGGAGTATGCTCGTGTCATAGTTAATAATTATATGGCTAGACATATGTGAGCCTATGGGGTCACACACTTATACACAGAGACATCATTTTATAGATTGTATTTATCGTATTTACAATATATAATCGACTACGTAACTCGGGATTTATAACGGGCCATTAAATACTAAGTTAGACTTAGCATTTTTGAAGTGGACCAACAAATGGGCAAGCCCATTTAGGGCCCCCATATGGCCGGCCATGGTGGGAAACAAGAGGGAATAAGAGCAAGGGGTTAAGTGTAACATGATTTACTAATAACATCCTATTGATTTGGTCAATTAAGGAGATTAATGTGAATAACAACTTACCAAATGTCTCTCCTCCTTCCTCTCCCCAAAAGCCACGAAATTAGACACACCCTTATTAGGGTTTGTGGTTTTTGATCCAATCTAACCTTATTCTAGTGTAGTTCAAGGCTAGATCGCGTGTTACGTGTTCAAGACTAGCATCGGGTGGTGATCGATGACGTGTAGTGTGGATCAAGCATAGAGGTGATCTCCTTTGGTCACTTGGTTTCATAGGTGGTTCGTGTATATTGGTGATGGTGACCATACGATTCTACCGATCACGCTACAAAGGTATAAATACTTGTTTGTATTTTAATTGATTGATCATATGGCTATATGGATCCTTTGTTGGTGATGTTTTTCCGCTGCGTTTATATTTGATATGTTATTTTATTATTACATCGCCTATAATTATACCTTTTTCCATCTGAGAGCTATTCATCTCAAGCTGAACCCTAGGACACAATAAAGATTGAAAGGTTAGATCCTTATAACAACAAAACCATAGAAGAAAAAAAAATTAACCTTGATATGAAACAAAGTTTATAAGGTTAAAAGATTGAATCTTTAATCAAACCAAGCCATATCCAAAATGAAGATAACAATATAGTCAATTCTGGTGCCGGAAATAACCGGTACCCACAAAAGTGAAGACGAAAACGACATGCAAGGTTAAATAAATCAAAAATAAAAGGCGTAAATCAAAATCCATGAACTCTGAACCAAGAAAAAGGGAAACAAAACTCAGATCTACAATACCTAAGTTCGCCGAGAAATGTATAAAAAAGCTTATGTACCAAGCATATGTAGCTAACATACAGACACATTATCGCACATAAATTGTACACCTAAACCAAAAAAATAACGTTATACTGAAATCCAGTGGCGTAACAAAAAATGGCTGTGACAGTCAAGAACTAAAAGTACACGCAAGGTAGCTACCAACAACAAATGGGTCGAAAATAAAAGGGATAATATCATGAAAATGTAGTGAACATGACACCTTTGTAAATTCTGTGTAGTGATCTATTTTTTTTTTAAAATAAGTAACAAAGTATCTAAAATCGACTTTTTGTGTAGGCTAATGCTGCCCATGCCAAATCACCCTGCCCGATCCACGTGGAAATTACAAATCATTTTTCTTTTTTTACCGATTGACAAATAAGCACACTTCCCCTTTAATTATAACACTGCCCCATCTTATTCTTTATCAATTTCAAACCCTAACCCTAACCACAAAAATGAGATCTTCATCTTCCTCAGCATCTTACCGCCGTTACAACCAAGATGTGTCAAATAAGACACATTGTGACTGTCCATATCCCATTCCAGTTCAGGTAGCATGGACACTCGATAACCCAGGAAGACGTTTCAAGGGATGTTCAGTACGAGATAAAAGGAGGAAGTGTGACGTGTACGGTTTTCTTGATGAAGAACTTCCTAGTGATTACGACAAACAGTTGTTATTTGATTTGCATGAGGAGAACAAAGCTTTGAGGAACATGTACAATAGAAGTAGAGGTATGGATGATTCTAAGAAGGAGATTGTTATTGATTCAAACGACAAGATGGTTATGCTTAATGACTCAAACAAGCAAATGGATATGCTTTATGATTTGAGGGATGATTTGACTTCTATAAAGTCAAAATTGAATGCCCGTGATAGGTTAATGTTTCTGGTTTGTATCTGTTTGATCTTCTTTTGTGTTGTAATTGGCTACCTAGTTGTAGCTTAAGCAAATGTAGGTTTTTAATGGTTTGTATAAGACCTTAGTATGTGGTTCTTTTTGGTTGTACACCTCCAATATCATATTAATGAAGTATCAGTTTAATGTTGTAAATTGCATGTCTTTAAGTATTTTTTGTTGGTTTCATATCAGTATCATTTATTATTTCAAGTAGGTTATGTTTAGGCCACATTATGCAGGAACAGGTTCTGCACAAGTGACTGTGTTGGTCTGTTTTGGCCACATGCTGCACAAGTGAAATTAGATAAGCTGCACACCTTTTTTGGTCTTTTAATTTGACTGTTTTGCCCTTGCTACTGCAAACACTATTTTTGTCTCATGTCTGCACACATGAAAAAAGTAATGTTATTAGTGTAAGAAGGGTACCCAACACTATTTTTTTCTTCACTGTGAATTGACTACTTTGAAACACTAACTAAGCATACCTTTGCCTCTATATAAACCAAACACATCAAGCATGCTCCCACCACCCCATTCTAGCTACTAAAACAATGAGTTCCAAGAAAAAGGTTCTTTCAAACACACCCTCACTTCCAACATTTACTTGTTTTTCTTTTTTTTAAAATTTTTTTTATATAATTTTAAATTTTTTTTAAATGTTTGGCAGAAATCATTTATGTTAACAGCAGTGATTCAAGTGACTTTGACACCTCAAGCTGCTCTGAAGGTCCAATGCCATGGGGATACTACTTTCCAAAGGGTTATTGTGGATCAAAGACCAAAAAGGATGATGCTAGGAAGATTAAAACTCCTAAAAAACTGACAAAGAGCTTTTTGATGAGAGGGTCAAGGTGCTAGGGCTTCCCAATGATCAGACTTGTGAAGACAATGGTATAAAACCATTTGCTCCACAAATTCCCAAAGTCTGTGAAAAGGGAAGGGCAAAAAAGTTTGTTTTGGTTGGTTTAGGGAGGACTTTGTTTGAATAAAGTTGTTGTATCCTGAATAAGGATGTTGTAACCCAGTTGTACTACTACATTTGACTATGTGTAGTCAATTTTCAAGTTGTTGAAGTTATCTAATTGCTTTTCCAGGTTGTAAAATAATGTTACAAACACAAATGTTGCACAAGTCATAACTACATAAATAACATTAAATGTCATAACTTGATTACATACTAGAGTTATGTATGTGCACAACATACAAATTCACAAAAGATAGACAAAAGATGTGCACACCATCACCAGTTTCATACATCTGTATTACCACATACAGATTCACGAAAGATATGTTTAGCTAGTGTTTCATACTGAATACATAAAAAATAACATTAAATGGAAACTTAGTGGTAACAAAGTTAATCCACATCAAGTGAATTTTCCTGTGATGAACCAATCCGTGGAATGCTCTTGGCTAGTTTCTTCTTTAAAATCCTTTCACTTGGTGGCCTTGGTCTTACAAAGTTGGATCTTGCTCTTATTTGGCCAGCTTGTGCTTCTCTTCCATGGGTAACTGCTTGTTGCATTCCATTGTTGATTTGAGATTGCTGAGTTGGTGGTCCAACATTATGTTGTGTGGCAGGATCTTGGCTTCCTTCAATGGGGGCTGAAACAGTTTGAGATTGTGCCTTCTTTGATGCAACTGTATAGGTCAAGCCCTTTTTGATTCTCTTCCCTAATGTGCCTGAAGTTGATGTACCTGCAGTTGACAAACTTCCAAACAAAGATCTCTTGACACCCAAACTACTTGGATCTCTCAAAGGTACCTCATTTCTTGCACCCTCACTTGCTGGTCTAGCAGGTACTCTTGCAGGTTCATTGACATTTATTGTGCTCCCAGCACTTCCCACACCCACTGTTTCTGGTATTTCATTTTTATTCTTCCTTGGTCTCCCTTTTTGAGCAGGTTGCTTTGGTGGTATCAATACAGTTGCATTAGAACAAGCCCTTCTGTTGTGCCCTTTTTGTAAACAATTAGTACATGTCATCTCTGCACCAGCCTTAGATACTCTACTAGGGTTTTTCCTTTCATGTGGTGCCCTGATTCTTTTTTTTCCTAGTTTAATGTCTGGATTCTGCCTAATCTTGTTTCCAAATTGTTTACCAATCCACTTGTAGTTAACTAAACTTCCAAACTTAAAGCTCCTAACACATGTATGCTTGTCAGTCATAGAGATTACCTGGAATGAATTTTCCGTAACCATTTTCTTACCATAACATCTGAATGGGCATTTACCATGCTCATCTCTACCAGTAGTTGGATACTTATTCCATTTCCTTTGCTTACCTTTTTCTTCATCTTTTAGACTTTCAGGTCTGAACCCATACCTTGCAATTACCTGTTCTGTTGAGCTTCTATAGAACCATAAGGAATATCCATTTGCGAGACCATAAAATGTTAGGCATTCCTTGAATTGGTCTGCATTAACATACTTTTCACCAACCTGTGAAATAACAATTACAATTTTTACTTTATAATGTCGTAGTAATTGATAAGAACTAAATAATATTTACAAATAATAAAATATACCTTAGGTTTTCTCAATTTCCAGTGTTTCTGGGTATCATGAAATGGAAACTTGTCATCACAATTGGCTTAGATAGTAAATGGATCTGTCAAACCATCATCACCATTTCTCAACCGAAACATTAAGTTATCCATATACTCTTGATGGTCTCTAACAATGTCAGATTCAACTACATCATACACCCTGTTAGGTCTAGAACAACTATCCTCTTGTGTGTTTCTATTTGGCTTAGTTGGTGTATGATTATGTTTTGCCTCACTCTTTCTTTTCCTAAGTGAAATCAGCTCATCCTCACCTTCTGATAGATAATCTATAGACTTGTCAGAGTATTCAGTATCATAATCATCTTCATGAGCATCCTCAAACATTTCTTGCAAATCTATATCACTATCAGAATCATCAAGGTCATTCTCACAAGGGTTTGCATTATCATTAATTACAATACCAACATTCCTCTTCCTAGCACCCTTTCTGGTTTGACCTATCCTACCTTCATCTACCATAATGGATTTTCCTTTGTCCACAATCCCTTTGCCCTTTTCTAGACTCCCTATATCCTTGTCAACACTGACATTACCACTAACACCGTTTCCTACACTCACACTCACATCCATACTTGCCTCTTCCTCAGCCCAAGCAATTAACTCTTCAAAACTCATATTACCAGCATCTTTTACTAATGTTTACCTAGACTGAACCTCTTCATCAGAAGCAGGTACATACAGATTCTCAACATAATAAACATATAAGTCCTGAGGGGCCATGTGCTATGTACACATGTATAAGCCCATAAGATTCAGCATAGTCATACATAACAAATAAATCATTCTCATTTTCTATTACTTTCAAACCCTTGTCAAGTTCACATTGTGGCAGGAAAAAGAACAACTGATAAAGGGGCTCATCTGTTCGTTCACTTAAATATTTAATAGCAGTTTCATAGTCCATTTTCTTGTCCCTTTCAACCCTCCAATATAAAACAACCCCATTTTCATACCTGAGAGGCAAGAAATCAAAAGTACCAGCGAAGTGTACTTCAAACATCAAAGGCATTTGAAACGAGGTTCCCATACTGCAAAAAGTTAGACAAAACCCTAAATTAATGAATAAATTAATATAAATAGTATTATATAAACGGAACCCTAACAAAATACATAAACAAACAAAATTTTTCGACAATTCAAAGTGGGAAACTACTATTATATCATATATTGTACCTTTTGCATCAATTAATTATACAAGTGCACTGAAAACGACATAAAAATCGACAATGGTGGTCCAATTGTGTTGGTTAAGGTTTTTTTTGGTCGGATTTGGGGGAAATTGTGTGGTCCAATTTGGGGACTAGTGGGTGGATATTATAACAATGTTTGTGGATTGTACATGTGGAATATTTGGTGGCATTTTAAAAAAGGGATAATATTACGTGTAAATACCCACGTGGAACAGGCAATGTGGGCAGCATTAGCCTACAAAAAAAGTCAATTTTAGATACTTTGTTACTTATTTAAAAAAAAAAATAGATCGCTACACAGAATTGACAAAGGTGTCATGTTCACTACATTTTCGTGATATGATCCCAAAATAAAACCAAGAAATCAAAATACATGGCTTCCGAAGAAAAAAAAAGGGAAGGAACTCAGATCTACCTACCTTGCAAGTCGGTGGGTGGATTCTGGAATAGCTCAGAACAGATAAACATGATGATTGGGCTATGATCGGGCTTAACCGGGCTCAGGAAAATGATTGATGAGGCTTAATAGCAGGCTTAATAGTTGGACTATGTTATTTATCAATATTTTATTAACATTGGAAAATGGTCCATTGTCTAATGTATTATTGATATAATATACATTTAAAATTTGTATTTTTTATAACGTGATAAAAATGTTTTTATACTTTTTGCTTTTATACTTTATAAGTTAAATTAAGTTGTTATTGTCTTCGTATTATCTTATTCAAGTCTATTTTTAAAGTAAAATCTTATCATAAGTTTGAGTTATTGTTCAAATCATTCCAATATATTTGATGGTTTAATATGTTGTGCTATTATTAGTGATATATTTGATACTACGCAGTACGCAATACTATTTTTTGAATACCATAGTAGCTTTATTTCCAATCAAAATTAAAATAATATATGACAGGAGAAAGAAATTTTATTAACCATGCGTTACATACCATCTATGGTCACTCATTGATGATTAAAAGAAACTCTAAGGATTAAACCGTTGTACACAATAATCAACTAGAAGACAATCTACCAAAATTGAACAACTTCTTATCAATGTTGTGAATCATACATGCAAATTTAGTTCTTGGAAAAGAAAAGTTTGATTTTGTAACACATTTAGGGTGCGTTTGGTACATGCCTATGGGAATCATGGAATAATTCATATCTATATTACCACATTCAAATCAATTATACGGTGTCATTCCAAGTTCTATATTACCACAATCATCAATGTTAAGTTGGCTAAACTTGAACGACAATCATTTCACGGGCGAGCTTCCTCGAGAATTGGAGAATTTACGAGAATTGTGTATCTTAGATTTGGGTGATAATGAGTTTTCTGGGAACATACCCGAATGGATTGGAGAAAACATAACAAAATTGGCAGTTTTCAGGTTACACAAAAATAACTTCACTAGAAGTATTCCTCGATCTTTGTGCAATAATTCATATCTTCAAATCTTGGATGTGGCGTACAACAACTTAATGGGTCCCATCCCTCATTGTCTAGGAAAGTTAAATGGTATGATTAACGGTAGCTCTTTTGAAAAAGATCCTCGAGATTTATGGTCTGAAGAAAATCTGATTCAGGTGATGAAAGGTGTCTCTCTTGAATATACAACAACATTCAAAAACGTCATAAACATGGATCTTTCAAGCAATAACCTTGTCGGAGAAATACCTGTCGAGCTTATGTCACTTTCTGCATTGTTGGGTCTCAACTTGTCTAATAATCTTCTCAATGGTGGCATTCCAGACAGCATTGGAAACATGAAGATGTTAAATTCTCTTGATTTCTTAGGAAACCAGTTGACCGGTCCGATCCCTCCAAGCATTGGAGCTTTGAATTTTTTGAGCCATTTGAATTTGTCACACAACTTGTCCAGGCGTATTCCAACAGGAAATCAATTGCAGACCTTTACGGATCCATCAATATATGTTGGGAATAGAGACCTATGTGGTGCTTCATTACCGAAGAATTGCTCCAATAATGAAGAGCAAACAACAATGCACAAAAACAACAAAGCAGCTAATCATAAATCAAACAAGGTATGGTTCTATATTGACATAATGAGTGGTTTTGCAGCAGGGTTTTGGGGTGTTATTGGACTTTTGTTGTTCAAAAAAGATTGGAGACATAAGCTTTTTAGGTTTTCTAAGGAAATCATGGACAAGATATATGTTGCAGTGGTGCTAAGAGTTGACAAGATGAAGAGAGGAAGAGAATCCACATAGGTCATTTGGAATGCAATACTTGGTCATATATATATATATATTATTACGTGTTATTTTGCCTTTTAATTATGTTGTTTGTGTTCATGATTCTCTTTATATTTTGTAAGGCATTTGTCATATGGGTACTTTTAATAAAGACATATTCAAATGCATAGCTTAATCATCAAACTCATATAGCAGTTGTTGTGTATGTTCATATCTATATCTATATCTATATATTTTAATATACAGCAGTTGAAAAAGACCATGAATACCCCTCTCAAAAAGGAATACTAAAATTCTAGAGTGTCTACTTTTTTCATTTTACTTAATAAATTTTAAATCAACACTAATTAAGGAATGTGGAGAAGCTTATGTGGGAAGCCACTTTATTTTCGGCCCACCCCAATAGTAACCCATCCATTCCCCTCAACCAATCCATTCCCCGTCATAATTCACCAACCAAATTGCAGAGCCACCAACGCACCCTAACTCACAAAAACGCACCTCACAATCATCATCAGAAAAACCATAACTTGGTTAAACGATTAACATATAATATTAACACGAGGCTTCATACAACCCGTGCGATGCACGGGCTTGTTTGTTGACTAATTAAGTTGTTTTCCGTAACGTTGATGCATCTTTACCCTTGTCGGATCGGGGTAGCACATGATGGTATTTAGATGCCTATTAGAGAAGTTGTATTGTATTTATTATAGTAGAATTGATATTTAGAGGCCTAGTAATGTTATAATAACTTTTTGCATTTGAATTAGTTTATTTTCATTAAAAGTTTCAATTAACATATAAATACAAAGATAAATTATAATCATTTTTTTTAAGTTCAGGATGTTAATGGTAATACAATACAACTCTCATTATAACATATTGCTCTCACCACATATATAACATGTCAACAAAATATACACCATAGCTTTAAACATAATCACATTCGGCAAGGAGCATTAACACACCGGCCCAAAATTATTTTTTAGCCCATATCCGGATATAGTGGATATGTGTATCACATAAAACTGGGTTTTACTGACATGAAAACCCGTGCGTTGCACGAATTGTATCTTGATGTTTACTGCGCAATGTTATAATAATTTGTTGACTTGTTAACGTGATGGTGAGTCTAAAATATATAACAACGTATAACTTGTATATTCAAAAGCAATGTACTTTGATCAAATATCAAGATTCGATAACATTGTAATTGATGCGACATTTCACGTAAAGGGCATTCCAGTATTTAAGTTATTTTCTTCACATTAAAAGAGTATACGTGAAGAGACTTTTTTCTAATATGTACATTTATTGACAAACAAAAGTGTATGTCTTTTCAAGTAATTGTACATAAAGTGACATGCATACATGACCCTGTCTATGTAACATATGCTATATATTTAAGTCGTAAAGTTCACTAATTATGAATATATAGTGTATGTCGACTAATGATTAAAATATTATATCTTCACGGCTTGTCGTTTGGCTAATGGAGTTTGGAGCGGTATTTCGTCTTGGGTTAACATGCCTCCGGGTTTTGTTTTCTCCCTCAAAGATATTCTTCAACTTATAGATTATTTGGATGGGCCAAGCAAGAAGAAGGATATAGTGTACGGCATCCTCATCTTGACGTGTTGGCGCATTTGGAAAGCTAGAAACGAAAAGGTTTTCTCAAATATTGATTCAAATGTAGTGCAAATCGTGTCCGATGTAAAGTCTTTGGGGTTTCTTTGGTATAGGAGTAGATCTAAAGAGGGTGGGATGGATTGGAAAGGATGGTGTAATTTTTCTTTGTCTTGATGTATTCTTTGGTTGTGCGGTTTATCTCTAGCTTGGAGATAATCCGCTTTGTTTGTTAATGAAGTGCGCCTTTCAAAAAAAAATCTATTATATTATTGAAAAGATAGTGACCACTTTCGTTTTAATTAGTTCAATTATTTCAATGGTTAGGCAATGGTTTTAAGATTTTTATTTAGTTTTACGATAACCAAAATTTTCGAGTTATAGTTTCGAATTCTCCCATCTTTTATATGGGTATGGGTAAGGTTTTAATGTACGGAAGCTTTTTTTTAGCAAGTATAAAAGCTACCACGCTTGAGAAAAATTGTAAAACACAAAATATAAATAAATATCCCATATGTAATCGAAACACTCAAGCTTCCTTACGCACATGGTTAACAATTTATAACTTCCCTTTGCTAAAAAAAAATCCACTTCTTTGACTCTTAATAAATATTAATGTAATACTGATAAAATTATAAATGGCCAAACTATTAATTTCTCGCAACTAACAACTCGCAAATTCCACTAACAATGTGCAATCAATTTCATAATAAATTCAAGTTATTGATTAATACGTAGTAAAGTAATAATAATGTTTTACGTTATTACTATACCTTCTAAACTTACACTTTAAAGAATTAAATTCATCATTATTAGCTGACAATGAATGTATACGATAATGGTCAATCATGAAGCTTTGTTTTGTGCCTTTAGTGACCTTATTTATGTATGAAAAAAAGCCAATACAGACCTACATATAACATTTATTTTAGTGTGTTGATTATGCTTTGTATGCTTGGAGACAAAAGAAGATCAAGCATGTTAGGACTCAGGAATATGTTAAAAAAAATAATCATGTTTTGTACTTCTACAATGGTGTGAATTTGTTACGCTTTTCTAAGCATGTATTTGACTGGGCAAACACATCATTGCGCAATGAACATCAATATACAATTCGTGCAACGCACAGGTTTTCCAGATGAATATCGTTTTTGGTGGATCGAGTTTTTGGTTAAAGTCACTAATAAATTTTCACTAAAAATACATCATTGACTTAAATTTGCTATTATACGCTGATTTTGAATATAAAATTAGTTACTTTTATTTTAGCGTTATACTTCGTATGATATAAAAGTAGCTAGTTGAAAGTTTCACAAAATTGTATTACCTTCAAAATAAATGAAAACGTTCACTATATAGTTAATGATAAAATAAAACCTTGCTAAAGTAAAAGAATATTGCATTAGCTATCAATTGTTAGTAATGGATTAACAAATAAATAAAAGTGATGAGGGCCACTCTCAACTCATTTGTACCTTATTTTTTTTTTGTTACCCTAAACACACTATGTCAAAACACACGCCTCCTTTTTCAGCAGCCACCAAGAACAATGTTTCTTCAATTTCTTTAAACTTGATAAACCGAATCACTTGTTTTTTATATCTTGGTTTCGAGTAATCCACGAAGAACACCAAACCAAACATAAATCAAGAACCCTTTTTGATAACCAAACACCAAACCAAACATAAATCAAGAACCCTTTTTGATCTCTTGGTTTCGAGTAACCTACGAAGAACAAATGTGTTTCGGCTTCAAGATCTTTATGTATCTCTGGTAGGTACTGTTTTTTTTTGTTCTTGCGTGTTATTTCGAACGAACGAAAGAAGTGATGAAACTTTGCTTGTTTTGTTTTTCTTTTAATTTTCAGATGTTGAAATAAAGCCATGCTTTTGATAGATCTATGATGGTTTTCAACAACTTGTGAATATTCAATGATTTGAAAGCAAGTTTAAATCTGAGATCTTTTTATGTTTTTATGTTTACCCTCGAAAATATTTAAAGGTTTCTGTGAACAAAACTGAGATTGAATCACTTAGAATCAAACTCGTTTTAACAAATTTGTGGCTCACTTATTTTCACCGACGTGTTTAGTGAGTCAAAGATATAGATAAGAAGGTTATGAAAATCTTCGTATAGGCTGTGAAAAAATAATATCACTGGATGATTGTTATGGTGATTGTATGAATATAATAATTGTACATTTGTAATGAGCCTTTATTTGTAGTTAATTTTGTGAATACAAAAGGAATTTAAATATTGCAGAGATAAAATAGTTTAGGACATGTAAGACCTGGTAAAAGAAAGGAAGCTAATAAGAGATAGTTTAACTTGTGGTTGATGCTTGTTTGTTTGTTTTGATATATCTGCTTCACGTTCTTGTTTCTTTTCCAGTGGTAGGTTTTTTTGAGTGGTTGCTTGAGATAAATATTAACCCATCTTGAATGCTCATGATGCGACCGTATACACCCACACCACTAAGCACACCCAAAACTACCAAGCACACCACAAACTACCAGCCAGAGGGTGGCGGCAATTAGGGTAATGGTGGCGGCAGTGATGGGGAATGGGTTAATGGTGGGTGGTAGCAAGGGAGTCCTATGGCAGAGAGAGTGAGATAATAGGAGACCGAATCAAGTGTATTTTTTCTAATTTATAGATTTCAGATTTTTTTGTGTCATAATTTCAGTATGGTTCATATTCTGTTTGGTTGTAATTGGCTGTAACTCCAAGAACCCTTTTATGTTCCGGTACTCTTATCATTATGGACATTCAGTATGGTTCGTATTCTGTTTTGTAGTTATTTTGGTATGCATACTCATGTTTGTACAGTACTTATGGTTGTGCACAATCCCCCTTGCACATTAAATTAAGGTACTTAAGCTTTATATATAATAGATACCTCTTGAGGTAATTTCTTTCAGTTTTCCATCTAAATAATATTAACATATAATATTTGTGCTAAATATCGTGATGAATCTATATTAAGTAATCTCAGTCACCCAATAGTTATTCGGAAATCGTTACTCTTTTTTTTGCAGGGATGATATAAAAAGGTATGAATGTAGTTTCTGGTAATTTATGTTACTCATTAAATTGTTTTTATAATTGATTTGTGATGAATTTATGTATTTGATCCGTAACAAATTGATGATCGGATTATGTACACTATGTGTTTGATAAAATGTGTGTGAAACTCATTGTATTATTATCAATTGCATGTACTATCAATTGCATTAGTATATCATCAATCTCAACACTGATTTCGGAGTTGCTTTTGAAAATGCATACAACATATAAGTTTGAAGCATACCACAATTGTTAGTAAAAATAATAATAATAATTATAAAAAAGTGTAAACCAAAATTGTTTGATCAGTTTTGCAGACTTTTCATGTGAACATGAAATACATAACACTTTATATAGGATGTTTGGGATTAGATTTGTATTAACCGGTCAATGGATATGTAAAATGCTGGATTAAGGGGTTACTTACCTGCTCTATCAGTTTAGGAGAATCGACTATCAGTTGCACATTATTGTTTGTTGACAGTAGGATTGGATGCAATTTAGCGTTGCTTTTTGTCACACATTTCGTGGGACGGGAGGTGACCCTTTTGGTGCGGCGACTAAGGTGTGGCCGTGGGAAGATGGCACTAATTCATTAGCTATGGCTATGTGAAAAAAACAATTGCAAGGGATTATACAGGGCTGGGGGTGGTTGTTGTGGAAGTTCCACATAAAGATGTCGTTCTTTAGACAAGTACTAGCTTGATTGCAAGGGATGTTTCAACATTCATGAGTGCATTAATGAATCCAGAAGTTAAGTACAATGGGTATAATTCGTTTTTAACATCATATTTCATTTTCGGTTTCATTGTTCTTAATATATTGTTAATTTATTATGTTCAAAACATTATATTTGAAACTTTAATTGGTTCGTCTTATGACGGGATATTCGGGTACATTATAGAAGCCGAGCATGCTTTACATCTTTAAATGATTACTGGTCTTTTGCCCAACTTTTTTATAACTGAGTTCCTGAACCTTGTGGTTGTCATTTCTAGACTTGATGCTAACATGATGTTGATAATAACATAATGTTTGGTCTTTCAGTTATTGGTGGCTCTCAAAGCACGATATCCATAATGCATCACTATTTTAAGAGGAGAAAATGAAAGTCATCAGGTATAAATTTCCATTGTATTGCTACTTATTTAACTGCGTGATTGTGGCGCTGTTTGACTTCTCACTTATTGCAGAAATCTTGATTAATTCTTTTTTAATTACATTCGAGTATGACAATGTCCTTCCATATGCAGATTACTTAAGTTAATGGCTTTTATGATGAATGCCTACGAAAGTGAGTATTAGCTATATTGATTGTTACATCAGCTGCTCTATTATATTCCTAATTTATATGCTAAGCAATTGGTAACCTTTTACAGATCTGGGAACGCTAGCGTGTGGAAGATGTTTACAGATTTGTTCGACTATTTTCCACTTAATGCTTGGGTTCGTATCCCTTTTAAATCTTTCTTTTAGAACCTGCATATGGTGTGCAAGGCTTCTAAGAATCTTTACTATAGGCATGAATTAGTTTTACGAGTGCTTCTTTGTGGTTTCTTTTTATCTGATATCAAGTCTCCATTTTTAGGTCGAGTCAGAAATTTTCTACCTTCATGGTGGATTATCTCCATCATTCGAGACCCTTGATAGCATAAGAAATTTTGATCGTGTTGAAGAAGTTCTACACGAGAGGCCAATGCGTTATCTTTTATGGTCAACCCCAAAAGACCGATGTGGTTATAACACTACTTATCTGTCTATATGAGAGATTAAATAAGCACCTAAAATTGGTAGCTTGTGTCTGTACGTATTAAATAAGCACTTAAAAATAGGTATTTTGTTACCTGCATTCTTAAGCAAATAAGCAGTTTCAAAGAAGCAATCCCACACCCCCTTTAAACTTTGAGAATATGAGCTATAAAATTCGTTAATATAACTGTTGCCTATCTATTATTTTTTTTATTTGTTTTATGCAGGTGTAATTTGGCCTTTTTGGTGCTGTGATTTTTCAGGTGCACAGAACATGTTAGAGGTGAAGGTAAGTTTGTAGCGGAAAAAAAGTGACAAACGACGATCCCATACCTTTATGTCGAGGTCATGGCCCACAACCGGCTCCTAACTACTAGTAATTACAATTTGCACTTTTCACAATATCTTATTCATAATTTTTCCAGTAGAAAATGAATACAAAACACCAAACTTCGTATTTTTTTTGGCTTATATGTTATTTCAGTGTGCTTTGTGTTTGGTTACTTTGGTACTTTCTTTTGGCTCTACCTTTCTAAGAAAATCATATACGTGTAAAGCTAAAATTGAGTTGATACTTCTTGATGCTTCTCATGTTTTAGCAATTTAGCATATGAGAAGCCTACTCATTTACTGATATTATAACAAAATAAAACCACTCAAATAGATTCAAGAGTAAAAAGTCGTCCAGTGTGTTTTTTTTAACCATTTAACCTTTTAAATAATTCATACATCTCACATTAAGTATAAAAATGAACTGTGACAAAAGTTGTTCGTGTCAACCCGTATAGACCCGTCAAAACTTTGTGACATTTAACTGACCAACCCATTTTACCACCTGTGTTCACGATCTTTGTGCTATTTGTAGCTACATCAATGTCATCAGGAACATAGCTACCGTGATAGCCTACTGCAATGTGTCAAAGACTTGGGCCCCACGGCATAAATGGTACCTAAACTTAATCTCAAAACTTTTTTTTCTTAGATGGTACCTTGCAAGGACGGCCTAAAAGGTACTTAAGTTATTTTTTGTGGCTCCTTATGGTGAAAAGGGGGTATTTTGATATGTGTTTTCAGAATGGTTGTTGTGTCCTTTGTAATCTTCTTCATATTTGAGTATCTCCTTTGTAATCTTCTTCATATTTGAGTATCTTGACACTAAAATATATAGAAAGTCATAGTGATGAACGGTTTTTGACAAGCACAAGAAAATGATGATTGCAACTTCAAGTTGCAGCTAGCAGTTACAAGTGCATCCAAACACCCCTTACATGGTGTTGTATACAACGTAGTAGAGGTAATCTCAGGAGGTAAAAAAAATGGGCGGATTTGGTAGCCGGTCAGGACGGGTAAAATTATATCGTTTTTAGTCTAAACGGGTTGGGTCTATCCGCAAACACTATACAATGATTATTACAAAATGTTAGTTACTACAACAATAATCCATGTATTTTTAAGTGACGACTTGGATGACTATTGACTCTTTTGACCCGATATATATATATTTGTTTAAAGCTTATATTCTTCTTTTATAGCTTATGTTACTTTTTGTATGATACCAGATTAAACCAAACTCTAAAAGAGACATCCGAGATTGGTGGAAAAAAACACTTGGATTGACGACCATATAACAAAGTATATGAAAAGTGAAGATTTGCCTCTAATACCTCTCTTGAAGGTAAATGTTCCTTCGTATATGATTTGAAATATCACTGTGTTTTTGTTCATAACTATCAATTGTTTTAGATTGATAAATTGGTTCCCTGATTATGTATACGGTTACTGATGACGTATAGTCTACACCCGGGTCACGGACCCGATTAGTAAACAATACTAATACTTAAGCCCACTACGTGTGGGGCGCTATGGTGATAACTGGACTACCAGTTATGCGGTTTGGGCCTACAAGGCCCAAGCCCAAAGTTATTTCCGGATGGGATATTGAGTATCTCCTAAATAAAGGGGATATACACCAAATATCCAAAGTCGGCGAATACGCCGAGGAGTAGGGAACACGAAACCTACTAGGGTTTCATATGTATATAAAGGGCACCCAAGCCCTCGGTAAAGGTACGATCTTCGCAAAACCCTAACTCTTCACTAAACCCTAAACTTCGATTACTTACTCTCACGCCGGAGGATAATCGGGGGAGACAATCCCTCGATAAGCCTAACGGTGTTTGCTCTTTTTCTTAGTGCGCAGGTTCCATCAAGCATTAAGATCTAATTGGTACGAGAAAAGGAGTCTTAACAAGGAACGCCCAACTTTTGTATCAACAAGTGGCGCCATCCGTGGGACCCTACACTAAGATTTTTATTAAGAACTAGAATGACGAAACACGGAAAGGAGCGGACTCCGCATGCGAAGAAAGCGCATGACGATTTACTGGGGAAGAAACAACAAACTGATGCGGCCTCCAAGCAAGTCTCTGGAACAACCAGTATGCCTAGAAGCTTTGGAGCGTACTCAGATTTGCTCCTTACTCCAGTAGAACCGCCCATTCTGACTACCAATGCTACTACAACAAGTACTAGCGCGGTAGACCCACAGCGCACTCCTCTTGCTATGCCAGAGGTGAACTTCATTGAGCCTCCCAATGCGCCTATCCGAAACAAGGATCCTGCCTTGGAAACAGACTCCATCGCGCTAGAAGGAGTCACTTCCGAATTGGCGCCAAGCGATTTTGTATCTCAAAACTACGAAGCCTTGACTGCGCTCATGCGAGAGGAGGCAAAGAAGAGGTCAAGCCAAAGTCTGCACGCCAGACTCAACTTTGACCCTGAGCATGAGGCGTCCCCACCGCGCTACCGAAAGGAAAGGCGCGAGAAGGATAGCCGCAAACAACCAGTGTTTACCAGGATTGGAAAGAGGGTTATGGATGATGAAGCAGCCGATCTTCAACATCTGGAAGAGCCTGAAGAGGGGGAACGGCGCGCCAATGTCCACGCTAGGCTTGGCAGTCGCAGGATTCAGGATAGGCTTGGGCGGCGGTGTTCCCCAAGTGAAAGCCCTTCAAGCTCTGATTCTGATGATAGTCGGCGCAAGCGCCGCAGAGGAACAAGCTCAGATTCTGATAATAGTCGGCGCAAGTATCGTAAAAGGATGCGCCCATCCTCAAGTGATTCCTCGGACAACGAGGACAAAGAAACTGGACACTGGAAATCAAGAGGAAAATATCGCGACCAGGAAGACGAAGACATGTCTCTTCCCTGGCGTCGCCAAAAGGTTGATGCGTTCACTAGACGCATCAGCGATTTTTCGGAGAATAAGAAAAGGCGCATGCCTGCTAACGTCAAAACATATGATGGGACAGGTGATCCTGATGATCACCTAAAAATTTTCGAATCAGCAGCCACTATCGAAAATTGGCCACAACCTGTGTGGTGCCATATGTTCAACTCTACATTAGTAGGGAATGCGCGTAACTGGTTTAGCAAGCTTCCACATAGAAGCATCGGTGGGTTTGAAGAGTTACGCAAGGCGTTTCGCTTAAACTTTACCCAAAGGAAGAAGTGCGCCAAAAACCCTGTCGAACTCGCTAGGGTTAAACAGCGACAAGGGGAATCCACAAGCGCTTTCATGGAACGCTTTAAGGACGAATGCATGCAAGTCAAGGCATGTCCAGAGATACTAAAAATATCGGGTTTTATGAATGCAATCAATAACCCAGATTTGATAAAAAAGTTAAACGATAAGGTTCCCCTAACTTTTGACGAACTCATGAAGCGCACGAGGTCTTTCGTCCAAGGAGAAGCAGCCGCCGCGGATAGCAAGAAAGGCTACTCGAACCATAGGCCACAAGAAGAGTCAAGGAGATAATCCAATGACCAGAGTGGCAATCGTAATAAGAGTTACCGCACCCAAGGCGGTGGAAGGGGAAACGACAAGTACACCCCATTAACAAAATCTCCAAAGGAGATATTCACAACGGAGGGGGCGAACTTCCCGAAACCACCACCAATGCGCACCCCAGAGGATCGGCGCATAGGGAATGGTTATTGCGAATACCATGGACAGAAAGGTCACACAACCAACGAGTGCGTCCAACTGCGCCAATTGATTGACAAATTGGTAAAGGAAGGAAAGATGGACCACCTCGTAAAAAACATCAGAAAAGGGAAAGACAAACCAAAACCAGGGGCCAAGAAAGAGACATCAAAAGAAAAGGCAGATATCATCTACATGATACAGCCATGGCAGCGCGCGACAAGACAGAAGTCAGTCAACGGTTCTCTAAAGGAAATGAAATTTCTTTCCCCTCCCTGACTGCGAACAACGCAGTAGTGGATCCACTTACCATTGAAATACATACGGGGGGTCACGACATTCGTCGCATGTATGTAGATGGAGGTGCATCCGCTGATAGTATATATGAACACTGTTTCAAGAAGCTACGACCTGAGATACAGAATCAGTTGATCCTAGCCACAACGTCGCTCACTGGCTTCACAGGGGAGAAGATATGGCCCATGGGGCAATTACGTCTATTTGTAGAAGTTGGTGACAAACCACACTCTACAGTCACCTGGATGAACTTCATGGTAATCAGATCCCCCTCTCCGTACAACGGCATCATCGGGAGACCTGGAATATCATCCATCCGCGCCGTGCCATCCACAGCGCACGGGATGCTCAAGTTCCCAGTGGAAGGAGGTATCGTCACTCTTTACAATACCACCATACCACCCAAAGAATGCAACGCAGTGACAAATGACGTAGGCGATGTTCCACAACAGCGCGCAATCAAAGTCCCAAACCTAAAGGTCGCCATTCACCCTGACTACTCGGATCAACAGGTATCTATTGGCGGGTCTCTATCTGACAAAGGCAAATCAGCTATATGCGCACTCCTGCAAAATAACTTAGATATTTTTGCATGGGAACCAAAGCATATGGCAGGAGTGCCACGCTCCATCACGGAACACAAGCTGCAAATCCGACAAGGATATCCTCCAATACGACAGAAAAAGCGCGGACAAGCCCCAGACCGCGCAAAAGCCATCCTGGAAGAAGTACACAAACTAGTAGACGCAGGCATCATGCGGGAAGTGTACTACCATGACTGGCTCTCTAACCCAGTAATGGTAAAGAAGAGCGATGGCAGTTGGAGAATGTGCGTAGACTTTACAGACCTCAACAAAGCATGTCCACAGGACTGCTACCCGCTACCGGAGATAGACTGGAAGATCGAATCTCTGTGTGGATATCCCTTCAAATGCTTCTTGGACGCATACAAGGGATACCACCAAATTCAAATGGCGGAGGAAGATGAAGAAAAAACGGCCTTCCACACAAGTCAAGGGGTCTATTGCTATACAAAGATGCCCTTTGGCCTAAAGAACGCAGGAGCAACATACCAACGATTGGTAGACACTGCGTTCGAGAAACAAGTAGGCCGCAACTTGGAAGTATACGTCGATGATCTCGTCATCAAAAGCCATACTGAGGAAGAACTAGTACGCGACATGGAGGAAACGTTCAAAACACTGAGGAGAATCAACATGAAATTGAACCCCAAGAAGTGTACATTTGGCGCTACAGAAGGCATGTTTCTCGGGTATTTGATAGAACCCGATGGGATCAAGCCTTGCCCAGAAAAGACCCAAGCAGTCATTGACCTTCCCTCACCGCGCACACTGAAGGAGGTTCAGTCACTAAACGGCAAGCTAGCCGGACTGAACCGATTCTTATCCAAATCAGCGGACAAGTCACTTCCCCTATTCAAAACACTCAAGAAGTGCACAAAAAAGGGAGACTTCAGATGGACCGCGGAAGCAGAAGAAGCCTTCCAACAGCTCAAACAACACATAGCAGCACTCCCAAAGCTTGTTGCACCCCGACCAGGGGAAGAGCTGATCATGTACCTATCTGCGACTCAGGGAGCAGTCAGCGCAGTGCTACTGACAGACAGGAACTCCGTCCAGACACCCATCTATTTTGTTAGTAAGGCGCTCAAGAAGACAGAGATTAACTACACTGCAATGGAAAAGTTGGTCCTAGCCTTAGTGTTTGCAGCGAAAAGACTGCGCAGGTATTTCCAGGCGCATCCAATAGCTGTCATCACAGACCATCCCATCAAACAAGTTATCTCGAAACCCGACGCATCGGGACGCCTACAAAAATGGAGTGTGTTACTGGGTGAGCATAACATATCATACAGACCGCGCACTGCAATCAAAGGGCAGATATTGGCCGACTTCATCATTGAGAAGCCAGATACTGACACTACACCTGCGACAAGCGAGGGGGAACTTCAAGAACCATGGATTCTATTCACTGATGGATCCTCATGCGTAGATGGATCAGGAGGTGGTCTTATTCTCACTAACCCAGAAGGAGACGAATTCACCTACGCACTGCGTTTTGAATTCACAGCCACGAACAACGAGGCAGAATACGAAGCACTCCTGGCTGGGCTACGCATCGCAACTCAAATGGGTGCACGCAACCTAGAAGCGAACGTCGATTCACGGCTAGTTGCTAACCACGTGTTAGGCGAATATGTAGCAAAAGAGGAACACATGATCCAATACCTCGAAAAAAACCAAATCTCTGATCCAGAACTTCGATAGGTTTACCATCAAGCAGGTTCCCAGGGGTGAAAACAGGAAAGCAGATGCGCTGAGCAAGATTGCATCCACCAGTTTTGCACATTTATCAAAACAAGTATTGGTGGAAACCTTGAAAAACAAGTCAATCGTAGAGATGGAAATATCCACGGTGATAGAAGAAGAAGGCCCTACGTGGATGACATCGATCATTGACTTCATTAGCAAGGGCATACTCCCCCAAGAACAGAAGGAAGCTCGAAGAATCCGGCGCACAGCGCAGCGATTCGAGCTTAGAGATGACGTCTTATATAGACGCTCATTCCTACAACCATGGCTTAGGTGCGTTGGACCTCTCCAGGCAGACTATGTACTTCGAGAAATCCACGCAGGCTCATGCAGCATGCACTCAGGACCACGGTCCATTGTAGCGCGCGCCCTAAGGTCTGGATACTATTGGCCAACTATGCACCGTGACGCGCTAGATTTGGTACGGAAGTGCAGTGATTGCCAAGTTCACAGACCCATTCCACGCCGACCACAGCATGAACTAACACCTATTACATCGCCATGGCCATTCCACAAATGGGGTATCGACATCGCTGGACCTTTCCCTATTGCCGCAGGTGGATTGAAATTCCTTATTGTGGCAATAGACTACTTTACTAAGTGGATCGAAGCAAAGGCAGTAGCGACCATAACAGGTAACCAGGTAAAACGATTCATGTGGGACAACATAGTATGCCGCTTTGGATTACCTGGTGAAATTATCTCAGATAACGGAAAACAATTCCGTGATAACCCGTTCAAAGATTGGTGCGAACAGCTGAACATCACGCAACACTTTGCATCAGTAACTCATCCACAAACCAATGGTCTGGTTGAACGCGCAAATAGAAGCCTAGGTGAAGGAATCAAAGCGCGCCTGGACAGACACAAAGGAAGATGGGTAGAAGAACTATCACATGTTCTCTGGGCGCACCGAACAACCATCAAGGTTAGCAACGGGGACACTCCCTTCTCTCTGGTCTATGGGACAGAAGCTGTAATACCAGCTGAAATTGGAATGCCAACTATCCGTACTGCGGAAGTTAATGCGGCAACCAATGATGATGAGCGGCGCATAGACTTAGATCTATTGGAAGAGCGACGTGAACGCGCAGCAATACGCGAAGAAAAAGCCAAGTCAAGAATGAAAGGATACTATGATGCCAAAGTACGCAGCACTTCATTCAGACCAGGTGACTTTGTATACCGCGAAAATGACTCAAGCCGCGCAGAAGACACTGGTAAGCTAGGACCAAAGTGGGAAGGACCTTACGAGGTCATAGAAGCACTTGGCAATGGAGCGTACAAGCTACGCGACAAGGATGGACATGAGCTACAGCGAACGTGGAACGTCCGCAACCTTAAGCGGTGCTATCTTTAAAGCAGGCTACGGCCCAGCATGGACACTCACGCACTTTAGAAAGTGCCCCCAATAAAGATCCATGTAATTTTATTTTTTAAGAATTATCTAGATAAATATTCTCTTTTACAACTTGCAAGTATTAATAAAACGTTATGGTTTCTAGCTAACTCCATAACACATTTAACTCTATTGTTTGCATCTTTCATTATCGTGTTTCAATATTGTTATAATCTTGCCTACATGGCGTGCATGCACACACACTAAGACCCACGATGGCAGAAAGGATGAGTAAACCTAATAAACAACTCGTTGAGTAAGAGGGTTGCAAACCCATCAACTTTGGATCACGAATCCTTGTTAAACACCTTGCGCTCAAGACGTTGGCGCAAGTTCCTTACGCAACCCACGACTGATGCGCACTAGGGCACACTGTGCGCGTTTAACAACTCAATAAATCAAGACTCTTGATTCCTTACAGTAAAATACGACAAGTAAACTTACAAAAATGCATAGACGACTATGACTCCCTTCTTTTCATTAAGTTGGAAAAATTCAATACACGACTACGGTCCTTACTTAAAGAAAATTCATACATAATGATGATTCTTCTTTTCTAAGTACGCTTAGACACTTAAAGATATCTTCACGAAAGGATACATAAGAACTACGAGTTCAAAAGCGTAAATATTTGGAAGTTGTAAAAACACTAAGTACAAAAGCAAAATTCCAATATATAGAAATACGTTTATACAAAAGACTTGTACAAAAAAGCTAAATGCTATATGTACGCCTTAGCTGGCTGGAGCCCCCACTCATAGCCGCTTCCTTCGCATCCTCGAGCCGCTTCAACAACTCTGCATCATCAAGGGAAACAGTGGCCACGGCGACAGGCACACCGTCGGATCTAGGCTGATGCGCTGCGCCTATGCCGCACAGAATGGCCTTCCCTTTCACGCCTTTCTTTCTTGCGACTCTGGAAACATGAGCATTTAGAGACCTTTGCAAAGAAATCTCTTTCTCAATACGGAAAGGATTCAGAATGTCACGAGGCTGAGCAAAAATGGGTACCTTCAACTGCGCTACGTCAGGCTTCAAGTAGAAGTCCAATTGCTGATCTGCATCATCCTGCAGATGCCTGGGAAGAGTGAGCCCCGCCATGATCACGCTGATAGGCTGATCCTGATCACGCTCCAAACGAGCGATATGCGGAAGCTCAAGCTTTTTTAGCTCTTCCATGGCAGCAACAAGCTCAGCACGGGCATTCGCCTTGTACCCAGGCACCTCGGCAAGCGGCACGGTCAACAACTTGGCCTCAGCAAGCTTGTTCGCGGCCAAGGTCTCACCGTGCGCAATAGCGCACTCCACAACCTTTCCAAAGGATGTGGTGACCTCAGGATGCTCCAGCGTACACATGGCGGCCAGGCGAAGACCATGACTAATCAACCACCTACGAAATGACACAAGTGTTAATCATAAAGAGAGTCTAAAATATATACAAGTTATATAGAGATAAAGCAGCATGTACCTGCGCTCAGCCACGGACTGAACCATATGGGGATATAGCTCCTCATCATATTCGATGCTGAGCTTGCGGAGCTTTTCCTCCTGCATCTTCAGCGCAAGCTCCACGCGGCTACGGAACTCCTCAATGTTGGCAAAGTGCTTGCTCCTATTCTGTTGCAAGTACTAGCGCCCATAAAGAGTTACACTTCTGACGGTCCGCATCAGCACGCTCCCGCTCCAGCTCAGCCATCACCAAGAGCTTCCCCTCAGCCGATCTTTGCGCAGACGCTTCTGCGCGCTCCAGTTTAGCCTTGGAGCTCAGCTGCTCAGCTTTAGAGCTTGCTAATTCAGCCTGAACAGACGCTAACTGCGCCTGCAGTCTGGAAACTTCCTCGGACTGGCACACCCTGGCTTGCGCCACCAGCTCGGACTGACGCACAGCGATGGAGGCCAGCTCCTCCATCGTAGAGTCAAACGGACTTAACCCCTCTCCAATATCCCTTGGTGAAGGCACCTCAAAGGGACTCACCTTGGGGGGCGCACTCCCATCTACGGCGCCAGCGTCCTCCACAGGCTGTTCACTGCACGAAAGATCAAGAAGCAAGGTCAGCGCACGAAAAACAGTCAAGCATATACAAAATCCTAAGGGATTACTACAAAATACTTACATGGGGGGAGGAGACGAGGACACGTCCTTCTCAATCTCAGGCATGGACGTACTCCCACCAGACTTCTCATCCACACTAAGGACACGAAGAAACAAAGTTAGAATAAAGTATAACTTGACAAAAGTTCATACCTAAGATACTTACTTCATCTGCACTTCAGCAAAAGATAGACTCTCCTCAGCCCCAGGTCGCGGCCTCTTGGAAGACCCTTCACCATCACCACCAAGCGCTCTCTTGCGCGTCAGTTGGGGGCGCTCCTCCATTTCACTGTCAGTCTCCTCTAAATCGATCAGCGTTTCATTGGGAAGAGGCTGCGCAGTGTCAGGACCCTGCTGCACAGGAGGAGCCACCTCCTGCAGCGGCTCAGCTACCACCACATCAGGGGAGCCCTCGGACTCTGGAATAACCATATCCACGACGCGCCCTGCCGTCTTCTCCAGAATGGTCATCTCACCATCCCCCAGAGGACGCACCCCCACTGCCACGGAACGCGGTGTCTCCAAGTTAACAACCGCAAAAAGATCCATCTCTGCGCATAAAGTAGACAAAAAGAAGCAAGTTACATAAAGTATGGAAACAAAGAAACGCTTACATTAATAACGACAGAAGGAGCATCCACCCGTGCCATCCACATCCAAGAATGTGGGAACCTCTGTCTCATGCTCGAAGTAGTTGCGACTGATGCCCATATGCACCAGGAACGCTTCCGGATATGGCTTGATGGGAAGACGGTTCTCATCAATGATCGCCGCATGATCCGCGTTATACCACGTCTCGGGGGGCGCTCATCCTTGGGCAGAGTGGCACGGGTGTAAAATTGAAAATTGGAAGGAAAAACGGCGGCGTCAACCCAAAAGAATTTCTCCCTCCAGTCCGCGAGTTTATCTACCTTCTTCACATAGCATTGTAACTTGCCTACGCGCTTAGAGAAGGTAACCCACCCATTTGACCACGTCGCGTGATAGAACGCGCGAAATAATTGGAGGGTCGGGTGAATCGCTAACAAGCGACAGTTCACCTCAAAATTGGCAATCTTCCCAGCACCAATACAATGCAACTGGGAGATGTGGAGCTCGTAATAATTAAGTATATCACTTAATAGCACGGATATGGGGACGCGATGATTCGCCCACTCGAAAAAGCGCGTATATAACCCCACCTTCCCTACGGGGAAATTCGCGATGGTGGCATTGGGACCTGGTACCTCTGGGTGCAGACCCAAGGGGATAAAGTAATCCGAGGTGAACTGATTCAGTTCATCTTCGGTTATGTTAGAAGTGAAATCCTGAAGCTGCAACACCATTTTGTGTTTCAAGAATATGCGCACGCGCTATTACCTTCGAATTATCGTTTTTCTTTTAGCAGACTCGAAGATGTAAAAATGGTGGAATTGTGATTGTTTAACTGTGGATATCACAGTGAATAGGAGGCGGTAGTTTATATAGTTTTCCACCCACCACAGATGACTGACACGTGTATCCCACTAACTCAAATCGTGTGGCTGGGAGATGTGACGGTACAGGACACGTGGATAGCCTCTCCACTTCCCAAGGTACTCGAATTGCACTTTTTTGGACTAGATACATCATACGTGCGTTTTTTTTTTTTTGGCGGTATATTTTTGAAATCTTCCCGCGTACGCGTAGGGAATAATTTCGACACGACTTTAGTCTAGCATCCGCAGGTTTTACCCTGCGCACACTAGACTGGGGGGACATGATGACGTATAGTCTACACCCGGGTCACGGACCCGATTAGTAAACAATACTAATACTTAAGCCCACTACGTGTGGGGCGCTATGGTGATAACTGGACTACCAGTTATGCGGTTTGGGCCTACAAGGCCCAAGCCCAAAGTTATTTCCGGATGGGATATTGAGTATCTCCTAAATAAAGGGGATATACACCAAATATCCAAAGTCGGCGAATACGCCGAGGAGTAGGGAACACGAAACCTACTAGGGTTTCATATGTATATAAAGGGCACCCAAGCCCTCGGTAAAGGTACGATCTTCGCAAAACCCTAACTCTTCACTAAACCCTAAACTTCGATTACTTACTCTCACGCCGGAGGATAATCGGGGGAGACAATCCCTCGATAAGCCTAACGGTGTTTGCTCTTTTTCTTAGTGCGCAGGTTCCATCAAGCATTAAGATCTAATTGGTACGAGAAAAGGAGTCTTAACAAGGAACGCCCAACTTTTGTATCAACAGTTACATTATCAAAAATTTGAACAACCATTATTTAAATCTTTACAACTTTCTTAGGCAATTAAGTTTTTGGCCGTGTTAACAAGGTTAGGTAAAGTTGTAAAGTATGGTAGTATGGTGATTGAGTTGCAGAAGCGTTTATGTTTTAGATTTTGTCGGCTGTTCTAAGTGTATAACGAGTGAGTATGTCGCCTTATGTTAAATTTAGGACTGGAATGGTATGTTGTTTTTATTTGGTTTTGAAGTTTGAATGGCTTTGTTTGGCTTACGTTATGGTTAATTTCAGTCACAAATGATCATATAAGCTTGATAAACAATTTAGATCAGTAATCTTGATCATATAAGCTTGATAAGCTAATCGAAGTAAATTAGTGTTACCAAATTTTAGATTACGTTAGCTTCTTCACTGCAAAGAACTACATGATGACACACTCAACCGGAAAAAACACTCAAGTTCTGGAAATATAATAAGTTCGAGCACATTCCCGACGGAGGATTTCCATCTCATTAATTTGAGTTTGTTTCTTTCAACCAACTACAAAAAAGGATAGACAAGCATCGGGGTCTCACAGGTGATATATGAACAACATGTATTACTATAACATATTTTCACTCTTAACCAGTGTTAGACAGGTTACATGTTTAAAATCAGTTAAAAAATGCTTGAAAGTTTTTTCCCCATATTACTTGGCATGCTTAAGGTCAGTTGGCATGGTTCGGAAATCTAGAAATCCAAACAAGAATACGGTTGTATGGAGAGTTTTGCAATTAGAGAACATCAAGTAAGTAAAATTTTGTTACTCCTTTCATAAATGATTAATCTCTTATGCACTAACAGCTACAAAATATTTTTTTTTATCATGTATGATCAACGAAAATAAAGTTATTATTCAATGTTTCATGTTTGATTTACCAACGCACTCAGCACATAAAGGGAAGGGAATCGAAGCGAAGCGAGACGTCATACATAGCAAGCCAAGAAGAGAAGAGAAGAGACGTTAAGCGTTGCAAGCCACAACACGTGCCGAGGCAAGAAGCGAAGTGAAGCCAGCCAAGAAGCTAAATAAAGCAAGCAAAAAATGTGTAGCAATCTAATTTCAACTTTAACTTCTTAGTGATGATGAAAACTAAAAGTTTGTCTTATAGAAACTTCATTAGACACTTCTCTTTTAAAGTTAATGAACAATAAAAACAAAGGAAACAAAATTTGTTAGTTGAATACATGTCACCGCTTATGATTCGTTTTTGGTCGAATGAATGAATGAATGAGAGTTTTATGAATATTTGTTACTTGAATATATGCTACCGGTTATGTTTTCAAAACTTATCATGTTAATGAGTTAAGTACATATATTATAAATCATAAACAAGATTCCATATGAAGTTCGCCCGCCCATCCGGCGGGTCATGAATTAGAAATGTTTTTCTACACTTCAACAAAACAATTTGCTTCGTACGCCTAGAATAATATTTAATAACAAATTTAAAAGAAACAAAATTACATTTAAATCATAATTTTAACCAATTTAGATATATAAATTAGAAATGTTTAGCAAAATATTACATGAGACTCGCCCGGCCATCGGCCGGGTCATGAATAAAATGTTGTTTTTATGTTTTATAATTTACAATTTTATTGATTTCTTGATTGATAGCGTTACGTTAGTTGATCATACTAGGTGCCAAAAAGATTATAAATGTATAGAATAGGCTAAATGTTGATTTTATATTATTGGAATCGAAACAATACTTTTATAGTTCAACTTTCACTTTCTTTGCTCTTCTTTATTGCACGTATATGCACATCAACATTTAGCCTATGCTATCATCTTTATTGTACCTTACTTTATACATTATATCTTCCATAATGTTAACATCTTTTATCATAATTTTTAATTAAAAGTTGCCATACTTTAGACATTTTATCTGACATTTTATCTTCCATAATGACTATGGTTTCTTAACGCCACCTGAAAATCGACCTCTTATAGAGACAATGTCAACGGTTTCTTTTTGGCCCGTGAATTTCACGGGGTCTATAAACTATTATCTATTCATGCATATAACACATGCTTTTACTCGCATGATATCACAAGTCAATCGCTTATATAAACATATTTATGTTCATAATAATAACAAAACTATCATTTCACGGTTTTAAATTTAATCCCGTGAATTTCACGGGTCTATAAACTAGTTATATGCATAAGTATATGCTTTAGAACAGGTGCTATATATGTTTCAGTCGCATATACTTATTCTGTTAAGTAAATGCTCTTACAGCATTTTGATGCTGATGCTCTTACTGTAATTCCATCACATAACTCAACAGAATAAGTGATGTTGATACTCTTACTGCATTGCATAACAGCACATGTGCTAGTGCTACGGTAACTTGAAAAGAAAAAGAAAAAAAAAAGGTTCATACGTATTTTGGATTCTTTATGAACTGATGTTTGTGACTGCATTAAGCTATTTGATTTGTTATAAAACTCATTTGTATTGGTAAATTACGCCATTCGTCGTTGTGGTTTAATTTGACCGACGTGGTTCATCCATTGACCAAAAAATGCACTGTTGGTCCCTAACGCTAAACGTTATGTACCGTTCATCTCTCCCTCTAATGACCGTCACTAACACATGTTAAGTCATCCGGTGAGGGTAAAATAGTAATTTTGGTCATGGTTTTTGTCTTGTTCCCACTTTTTCTCTACTTCCCACATAAAGCTCTCTTTAATTTCTTGCTACTTTTTCTCTTCCCCGCCAACGCTTTCTTCTTCCAAAACTTTCATCCACGACACCATAATCATCTTCATCACCATCACCATCAGAATAATCTTCTCACCACCATCTTAAAAACCAACCAGATAACGTTTGACAGTTGGGTGTTGTTATCTACAAATGATTCACACGCCCAGAAGAAAGCATAAAGTTGTTCCAAAGGGTTACAACAATGCACACAATCTAAGCATTACTTAACAAACCTTAACTTAATTAGCCAGATTGGCATACCTTACCATAAGTCCATAACTAGTTTTCATTGGACACAAAGGCAAACTTCAGTTAATTTTGTATGCTTCATGGTTAAAAGAAAATGGTTCTCAGAAATAAAGATATAAGTGATGATAGAAATTTTAGAACTTGTCTCTGAAATTGAGGTAGCTTTATTACAGATAGGAATATTCACATTACATCATTAGCTATTTTAAATTTCTGTAACAAAGTAGCAATGGGAATAACAACTATAAATATTAAATCTGATACGAAGCTTTAATCTTGGGCCTCACATACTCATTCATCCAGGTTGGCTTCTTAATGCCTCTTCTCGGCTTGTTTATCTGATCAACTTGTTCTCCAAAGCAGGCTGATGATGTGTTTCCATCAACTGCACCATTTTTAGCAGCATAATAATAGGAAGTTCAACTGGATATCAAATAACATTGCATTTACTACGAGTCAGAAACTTACCTAGAAAACAATAAGTCAAAAAGAGATGAAAGCTTACTTTTTTTCAACGTGTGGAATTGTGTTCTGTGGCCTTCAGAATCCCCCTGTGAGCTAAAAACCGTGCTGACTTTAGGTTTTACATAGTGAGCTGATATGTTTCCTGTAACCACCACTTGAAATCAAAATAACATTAAATTTGAAACTAGTCGTCAGTAAATACTCCAAGTACTAGTAAATGTTGAAAGCCATTTGAGTGATTAAACTTTCTTAGAAATAGCTTACTTTTGTTCAAGGTCTGGGATTGTCTTTTGTGGCCTTCAGAATCCACCTTTGAGCTGAAAACCGGGGTGTAAATTGTGTCGAAGTTTGGTTTATAATGTTCAGCTGATCTGTTTCCTGTTACTGCAACTTCAAATAAAAATAGCATTAAATTTACAACACGTAGTCAGTTAATAACTAACGAAGTAGTAAAAGTTGCAAGCAATTTAGGTGGTCAAACATTGCTAGGAAAGAATAGCTTACTTGTGTTCAACGCATGGGATTGTGCTTGGCGTCCTTCAGAATCATCCTTTGAGCTGAAAACTGTGTTGAAGTTCGGTTTCACATGTTTAGCTGATGTGTGTCCTTTGACTGCAACACATTGTATTCACAACGAGCATCAGCTAATGCTTAGAAGAGCGAGTAATGTTGAGAGCTATTTTTAGTGGTCAAACTATCCCAGAAAACAATAGCTTACTCTTGTCCAACACCTGCAATTGTGTTGTGTAACGATCAGGATTCCCCGTCCAGCTGGAAGTCGTGTTGAAGTTTCGCTTTGAACGTCTAGCTGATCTGATCCCTTTTACTGTAACTGAAAATCAAATAACATTGAATTTATAGAGATTCGTCATTTAACGCTTAGATTATAAAAATTAACAGAAATCGTAACGTCTCATGAGCACCAAAACCGATCTTCTAAAGGACATTTGACAAAACTTGGTTGTGAATTTTATTGGTTGTAAATTTTAGTCAGTGTCGCTAATAGTAACATATAGCTATCAGAGAGCATAAAACTTGGGAGGAAGCTGTAAAACAGAATCGTGATAGTACCATATCAAGTGGGTACCAATAATAACAAAAAAAAAAAAAAAAATTATCGACCTGCAAACACTCAAATACATAACTAATGCATTAACTATAATTACAAAAACAATATTACTTCAATAAAATTTATAAATCTTTGAATACAACAATTTAGGAGATCATACCCTTTGACCCATTCGACCCATTTGACACATTCGCTTTTTTATACGTTCTTTTTTATTCCCTTTGAGATTAAACAGATGTGCAGATCAACTCTAGCATATAAGATTTCACAGTTTAGGATCATATAACCTTTGGAACTTTGACGCTCTTGAATCCATGCATCATAATTATCTGCAAGGTAAATTGAAAGCTGATAGTTATTTGTGATAAACAATGAAGTATTGAGGTTATGCATCAATATAAATCCTAATATAACCAACTGTATTAAATATATGGTGAAAACCTCTAAAGTTTCTGTAGAAATGATCGAGAACCTCACCTTTCGAAGAATGGAAGAGGAGATTACATCCAGCACCAAATGAAGGTAATTTTCGAGTGACAACTTCGGGACCCTTGGTGTTCCTGATGCTCCTTGGAACTCCATTCCTGTATATTATACAATCTTGCTTAAGATTATCACTACTGTGTTGTGTTAACATGCTGAAAGATTTTAGGATTTTCCCAGAGTGGGAGCTAATAAACAGTGTTATTTGAAAAAAAAAAAAAAAAAAAGGAGAGATTCTAGACTCTGACAATTTGATGGTAGGAGTCTGGACACCTGTTTTTTTTGCAGATTTTCTCCTATCAAATTGATTTATGCAATCAGTTGTTTTTATCAATCTATCAGTTTTAACAAAATGTTGACAATTATCAAATACCAGTAAAACCATTTAGAATGTGAGGTTCTGTTTGGCGCATCTATGTTTTGAATAAAGCATCAATAAAGTGTTCAGGAGGTCAAATTGCCAGGGTAAAAGTAAGATTGGGCATTTAGTTTAAGGTTTGTGTTGACTTAAAAGTCAAAATGACTTTGGACAAAATGGGTCAGATGACACTGTTGACTCGCCTAGTAACTAACACTCAGTTCCGCAGAAGTTTCATAAATAACTAGTATGTTAAACCCAATCAAATCAAAATAAAGACGACATAAATAAACCAATAAGTGTCATCAAAGATCCAGAAAAGAACAAAACAATACAACGACTGATTCGTGCATCCAGTTTTATGTTTTCACATATCATAATAGATGAAAGATATGAAAACCTCAACAGATAACATGCATATAATCACCACACACCACATATGACTTCAACATTGACTGTGTTTGATTAACAGAAAGCTACCTACAGTTCTGAGATGCAGAACAACATGCCAACATTGCTTAGGAGTACTTGTATCCCAATGAAAATTGCACAAGGTTATCCAAGGAAAAACCGTTTTATCGAAACTTATGTAGGATTGACCTCGAAAAGCAGATAGAAGGAAGCTCTTAAATATGAAGTAATTATGTGAATTTGGTTTTTCAGGTCATAATAATTTGAAATCGCACATGTATCCACCCCCTTTCGGTAGCTCTGGTTAACATTGTATGAAGCAAAGTAGCTTTCAAGGTAAAACTCCCACACAAATACACAGATCAGACTCAAAATGGCATCTCGGTAATATGCAAACAATTATACACTCACTTCCAAGCTTCCTTTCAAGAAGAACCAAGTCATTGTGCCAATACTGTGTTATATTATCAGACTGAAAGTTCAAGTAATCTGTGACAATGTGATAATAAGTCACCGTTTTTCCCTTTGCAGATTTATCATTTCACATATCCAATGGTTATCAGTTGTGGACTTGTGGTTATCAGTCAAATGGCCATCTTTAACACATAAAATGGCCACTTTATGCTGTCATTACATCTATTATTCTTCCAAACTAACAACCTTTTGGTCCGTCCCAATAACTTATTATCAAAATTGACTTTACTTATGATTTCTAAATAGTAAGGCACACGATAACAAGATTTGGAATAAGGTAATAAAATGCTCAAAAATTAATCAGTGACATACGAAAAACAACTTAGTTATCCTAACTGTCAATCAAAAACTGATCACTGAAACGTGCGTAAAATTACCTAATTAACCTAACTGTCAATCGAAAACTGATCAGCAACACACGTAAAACAAGCTAATTATCCTACCTGTCAATCGAAAACTGATCACCGAAACACACGTAAAATTACATATTTATCCTAACTACTGATTAAAAACCTCTTATTAAGATTCTTCAAGTCACACTAATCACTTTTAAACGCACATCAAAAATAGCTTTCAACCTAAAAATCTCAGACTAGTACACAAATCAGAGCGAATATACCATCTTATATATCCATCACAAGCACTAATAAGCCCTTAGTTCTATCAATCACCTTGAAACACGAATTTACGTCAGCTCAACATACGCGTATCAACTGAACAACCAAAAATTCAATCAATAGATAGATTTCTTCAGCTAAAACGCAACTAAATCAATCAAATACTGATAGATTGAAGGTCAAATAACAGATGCAATAACTAGAAATTAGTGAATTACTGATAAACATCTGATACATCTATTTTAATTAGTTAAATGTGAATCATAAACGAATTCGAAATCAACAACAACAACATAAAGATTGAACGCAGAGCATCTCAACACAGTAATGAATCCTTACATCTATCAATCAGCTTCAATTTATATACATTTACAAAGAACTAAACACAAATAGAGCTACAACACAAGTAACTAGTTAAATTACTGATTTAATCAGTTAAATGTATACAGATTCAAAACCAAACAGGAAGAAAGAAAGAATAATAAACCACTCAATAACAACGTAACGACTGAACTGAACGCATGTATCAACTGAAAGAATCACTACCTTAAACACAAATTCGCGTAAACAAAAAGTAGACAACGATCAATAGATGATGTCATTAAGATACAGAATAATTAATACACTACAAATTTTAATAGTCCGAACAACAACAGTTTATCACCAAATGTTTCAGTTTATCACGGTTAAGGTTTAATTATGAAAGTTATTGTTTATCACCCATGTCTACCTATGTACTATGAAGTGTGTGGTTCATTTAAAGCAGAAATAGAATAGTTTGTATGTCACAGAATCATGCTTTTGAATGTGAAGAATGGAACATTGTTTCATATAAATTTCTATAATTTTGTTGGTATTTTTAAGGATGAATTCCAATTACTTCTATTGACGTTGAATGTTTCAGAGAATTATACTCAATGTAGTAACGTTTCTGGAACTTAATTAATGAGTAAAACAAGGGAGAACGATATCCAGTTCATTTTCATTTCGAGCCTAAATAGGTTGAGTATTGTTCTATAAAAAAGTACAACCAACTCATACATGAGAACCGTGACTACTACTTTTTCTCTGCAATTATCTCCAGAATAGGAATATCGTTATTAGACCAAAGACCTTTTAAACCAAGCTATAAAACCCATGATGAACACAAAATGCCTTGAATGCAGATTTGATAGTCAAGACAACTTTATCCTGTGTACAAAGGCTCATATGTACCGTACATGAAAGTGTTGCAGTTGTATATTTATACACCCTCACGGCTTCATACCCAAAAATACGCGTCTGGATTTGAAGTTGAGCTCGATTGCAAATGCCCGACTCAATCCCTGAATGGAATGTTTGGAGCTTGATCAACCAACCAGTTGAGATCAACATCTTTGAATATGCCATGATCTACAGTCTACACTATCAACTTTGGAGCTTTCATCAGTACTCCACTAGATGAAGATAAGCAGAGTGACCCATGTAAAACTTGGGCATCCTAAATTCCAGACATGGATAGCGCCTAAGATATTTGAGATTACGTGTTCTATCTTGCAATACGACATGTAACAATCAAAAGGAGAAAAAAAAAAATGCATTTGCATGTCATTTCGTTCAATTTTTATAGAGATAAGTATCAAGGCAGTCAAGTCAAAGCCAATGACATAGATTCAATAGTTGTGGCAAGAGGCAGATGTGATTTAGCATACATTAGTGACACTGTATTTTGTATGATCTAGTCATCTAACCTTAAATGGACACTGTAATTGATGTTCTATAACAGAACCGCATGTTCGCTGCAGTGTCTCAGTTGATGATATATATTCATCTACAACAGATCAGGAAACATTCTTATGAATTGACAAATCACTTGCATTAAGGTCATTCTGAAATATTCATTTAATCTACCTGGTTGCACCTCCATCATCACATTTTCGCCCAAAATGTCTTGTAACATGTCTTCGTATTGGAGAGCCAAAATGTCATTCCATAGTCTTAAAATCATGGTTGAATGTCATGTAACCGTTTTTAAAGGTGGAGAGATAGATAGGTTGGATAGCGTGTCCTAATTGAATCGAGTCCTTTTCTAGTGCTGGTCGAAATGGGTTCCCACAAACACTTTTTGGTCCATTTTACAAGTCTTCTTATGAATAACTAGTGTGTTATGTATCTTTACAAGAGCAACAATATAACAATAATAATCAGAATTTTTACATAACAAAATGTCAGAGGTTGTATACAATAAAACATAGACTATGGCAACTTTCAACCCGTTCGACGCATTTGACAAATTGACCCACTCCTCTACTGGCTATTCAAGATAAAACACAACCCAAATCGACTTAGTCATAGTATATAGGTAGAAAGTACCAACATTAGTTGTGGTGATATTTGAAGTCAATGAAGTTTATGCTTAATCCAAAAGTTTGTATACTTAATACCTTAAAACCAAGACATTTTTTATTGACATGTGGGATTTTTTTTTACATTAGTACTCCTACGTGTGAAGGGACTTTGAAGAAATATGGAAGCGAACATAAAATTGTAGATTGAAATTAAGGCTACGGTTACAAATATGTCCATCAGTCATGACGAATTCAAACAATAGTGAGTGTGAACAAGATTAAGTAAACGGATAAATAATTAAATAAAAAGAAAGGAATTTGCAAATAATTGCTACAGATGTCTTTCATCGGTCATGACCCATTCAACCAATAGTGAGTGGGCACAAGATTAAGCAAACGGATATACAATCGAATAAAATGAAAGGAACTCTCGCTAAAACCAAACAATCATATACAATCAAATAAAATGAGGGGAAATCACAACACTAAAATATAATTTAACGTTTTCTTTGACCAAAAACTAATTTTTCAAAAAGAGGCGTACCTGTTTCTTAAACTTGCCTACTCAAGGTGTACTTTTCCAAGTAGAAATACATAGAATCAGTTACTTTAGTTCCATTTAACTTTCCAAAGTTAAAATTTTTACCGTATCAATGCGTTCACTTTCGGGCAGAATTGACCAATTTGGTGACTGAACAGCTCGCAACCACTGGAAATCATCCACATTTGCCCAACTCCCGGTATCATCATATAGATTGGACTCTTTGAGATCATTCTCAATCCCATCATAACACAAACAGTAAGGTGCAAATCTGACCCCAGAACTCTGCTCAATAATGGGCCGACTCCGACATCGAAGATAAAAATCAGTCCCCTTAGCATGATGAATCCTAATCTGATGTGATGCCAGCACAAACAAACACCCTTCCACTTCTTCAATCAAAATTGAACCCAATACCGGTCCCACATAAATCTTACAGTTTTTCAATCGGTTTATAAACAAAGTCCGGAAGCATCCTGTCAATCTCACCTCACAATTAGTTAGATCCGAAAGCACATATTCTCCAATCTCTGTACCTTTAAATTCCTTTATCAAAACCTCGTTTTCTATACTCCTGAATCCCGGTGAATCTTTGACCTTATAACTCGACTGGTGTTCCTCATTCTTAGAGGCGTCTTCAGTAACAATGTTGGCGGTTTGAGGTTTCTTAGCAGGTTTGTTTTTAAATGAGAACTTTTTCCGGGGTTTGAGTTTGGATGAGACAGAATCTAATGTTTGCTTAAGGTCAGAGATGGTTTTTAGGGACGACCGGACTTCATATGGAGGTAAAAAGTACGAGTTCTCAGCAACCAGTTTTTCAAGATCGGTTATTGATATAGATATGTTTTCAAGGTCGGGTTTGAGATCAAGATTGGGACTCGTATCCGGGATTTGTTGAATTTGGGCAAGAGAGGACTCAATTGCCTGTTTTGAGTTTGTGAAAAGTGATAGAAAGGATTTGGTGGATTCAAAGGAGGGATCTTTTGGATCACTTTTGTTGGAAGCACGAGACTGGTGAAGGTTGGAAAGGCGTTCGATCATGGCAGCATGCTTGCGTTGTTTGGTTGGATCGAGGGTGGGATCTGTTGATATATCATTAGTGGTGGTCGAGAGAGCCTGCTGGTCATCCATTTCTGCTGAAAGCTAAAACTGCACCATGTTCAACAAGAATAATTACAAAAATATAGGTTTTTCAAATTACATGTCTCTAATACATTTGTTTTTAAATTTAACTAGCCTATAAACCCGTGATTTATAAAAAAGTGAACTAATAATTCAGATAGTCAAAGTATAAAATGTTACTTAATTCTTGAATAATACTCAAGTGATAGCATGAACAAAAATTAAAGTTCACCTTACAAATAAATAAACTTGTATATCATTACTGAATGTTATTTTTTGCGAAATGATTAAACAACATTGAACAACTAGTTAACCTTACAAATGAAGAAATGCAATAACATGAAACAAAAGGTTGCGTGAGAGGATAGAAATAAGCATACTTTGTTAATAAACAATGGCAAGATCAAATAGGTTACAAATACAATGTCTTTTACAATAAATCTTGAAAAGACATGTACAATAGACCCGTAAAATTTATGGGTTAAAAAAACTATCTTATAGGAAGCAAACACATCAAAAGAGCAGGTAAATAAAACGAACACAAATTAAACAAAAAAGCTACAAATAATATAATGCACCGTCAAAATCTTACCCTCATTACTATTGCTATTTTGTTTCTCCTGTTTAACAATTTACATCAGCATCATCTTCAAATAAAACAAATATTGCTTTAGTCTCTGTTAGTCTAATAATGCAGTTCAACTTATGAAAGAAGAGGATAAACAAACCTACCCGTGACTTGTAAAACAGAGGATAAACAAACCTAGCAAGTGTGATTCGTAAAGAAGATATAAGGTGAAGTGATGATGCGTTTGGATGTGGAGTAATAAGGATTGTGTTTGATTTTTTAATGGAGAAATTAGGTAGGGATGTTAGTAAGTGTTTTTTTTGTTTTTTTTTTTGAGAGGAGAATCGGAGATACAAGGGTGGATTTGACGTATGTTTTTGGAAAAAAGAAGAGGTATCTGCGTTGTCGGGATTACAAATAACAGATATGACATACGAGATACCTCAAGCTCTTCATTCGGGCTCCACGGGTATCACGTCACTACAACAAACCACAACTAATAACCCTTTTTCCGATAACATATCATAACTTACTCATTTGCACCCACCACTATCTAATTTATTTTTTTCAAATACCCAAATAAACTAAATTAATTTCATTAAAAATAAAAATACATTACAACATATTAAAACACATACAAAATATAAAATAAATACATGAAAAAAAAAATGCTAAGAAAAATTATAAAATAAAATAAAATGTATAAGGTTAAAAATGAAATAAAATGTATAAGGTTTAAAATGAACAAGTGTATAAGGTTAAAAATTATAAAATAAAATGTATAAGGTTAAAAATGAAAAAAATAAGACATTATCTTCTTCCTCTTCTTGCTTCTTTGAACCTGAAAAAAAAAACACTCGAAACACAGACATAACACATATCAAACACAAAAACACCCACAAATAAATACTTTTTTTTTTTTTTTAAAAAGAAGGGAAACGGTAGTATTTACCGTTTGATATTCAAATTTGGGCCCTACTTGTCAGTTGAATTTGCTCGCCGTCTGCACGAGCAAGGAGTCTTCGGCGAAAAATGGCTAGATAGCATGGTGACTCACGACGAGCCTTCCAGCGTGGCATGGCGACGGACGGCGAGCACCACACCGGATGCTCTTATACATATCCTTTGTGTTTAGGGTTGGAGTATGATTGGGCTTATATTCAAAAATTGGACTCTTGATGGGCTATCCGAATTGATTAATGTGGTGTTAAACTTTTTTTTTTTTTTTTTTTTGGTTATTGACTTATTTTGTTAGGATATTGCTAATATTTATTTATTTTTAAATACATTCCTTTATAATTTATGGTCTCCGATATATCACTGATATATCACCGCCAAGACCGATATGGCGCTTGGCGGTGGTCGACCGCCACGGTACTGCCGAGCGATATTTACAACCATGCATTTAACCCGTTCGAGATAAAACACAATCCAAGTTGACCCATTCGACCATTTAATAGTAAGAGGGCCGAAATTGACGTACATTTAAAAAATGGCCTTCACATTAAATTTATACATCCGTTTGAGGATCAACATCCAACAGGAAACATCATGATTAAATAATATAGTTAGGCACATAATCTAAAGTCAGATACATAGAACTAACCTCTATAACCAAATATTGTTATGACCAAATGTATATCCAAATAAGCATGAATGACCGGGGAGATTCCAAATGAAATCACAACAGTAATGCAAAACAACTTAGGAGCTTGTGAATTTGAAAAATATTACAACCATATGATATCCTAAAAACCGTACTCGTGAAAATATTAGTATGTTATATATAGACTATACCCGTTGTGGAAAACTAGAAGAGGGGTTGAATAGTTTTTACCGTTTTAAGATTTATTTCGCTTTGTGACTTGATGTGATTCCAAAGTAATTGAACACATACAAATAATATAAGTAAATAAAAGAGATAAGAACAATCAAACCACAACACGCAGATTTATAGTGGTTCGGCTACAAGAACTCTCTTTCTTGCCCTACTCCACTCCTCGAGCCTCTAACTCGAGAGTTTATCTTCACTAAGAAATAAACTCCCTTCTTGGCGGAGAAAACCTTAATACACTTCGCTTACACCTTTTTTCGGTACAAAGCTAAATACCGAGTTCTACTTCAAGGAGGAACCAACCTAACGTCGCCCATACAATTACAGACACTAAGCTAGATGTTGAGTTCTTTACAAGGGTACAACTACTCCCTTTTACTCTATGTGTTTTGAGGACTAAAACACTAACCGGATTCTACCAAATGAAAGAAGTAACAATGATGTTTAAATTTTAATAAGTTACACAGTAGGTAACTATCAAGTCTTGCAACAGAGTATTGAAGCTTGTTAATACTTGATCTTCTTTTGCTACAAAAGGAAGATCACTAAGAATGAAATGAATGATATGGGTTAGTAATTTATAAATGAAAGAGTGTATAATTTATGTTATATAAGTGATGATGTGCCTGAATGATCAGCTTGTTATTTATAGGTAAAGCTGATCAATAACTTGCGGATTTTGCGGATCCCTAAAATTGGATCCGCCCTTGTGATGGTTTGGATCCGCCAGTGCAGGACAGCTAAGAGATTCTCAAATCTTTCCATATCTTGCACAATCTTTCCATATCTTCCGATGTCAACTCTTTAGCTTGAAGATCTATACAAGATATTTCACAAATCCTCAAGATATCCTAAAGATATCAAAATGGGGTATGCCACGATGTCATCTTAAATATTTCTAATTTAAGAAATAAAAATGTAAATGTATATATGTATATAATGTTACTTCTAGTGATCTTGTAATGTGTAAATGTGTTTTAAAAGAATTATTATTATAAATGTAAAAGACTTAGTCTTATATTTATACTTTTGCTTAAAGATAAACTTTGTATTTGTCATTAACAAAATTAAG
>CP139505.1:225458346-225511512 GCA_021014915.2 Artemisia tridentata subsp. tridentata | reverse complement strand
GTAAGGCGTTTGGTATGAGATTTCCCTAATCCCATCGGTGAAAGTCATGATCCCATTGAGGTCGTCCACAACCAAGCTTGTGGTTTTGCAAAAAGGTGCCCCAAAAACAACTTGTGATAACCTGGGATCGATGTACTTTTCGATATTATCGACGATTGCGAAGCTCATAGTGAATGTCATATTTCCTACAAACACCTGTACATCATCATCTATGCCAACGTCATCCATCCCTTTATGAATCATTCCCCCTCTGCAAATGTTGTTATAATGAAACAAGGACATCACATTTTTGGGTAAACATGTGTCAATGTAAACATTATAAAAATGCTTGTGACCAATCATGCAAGGTATTTTGAGATTATTCGGATCACGTTGCTTAATTCGGCCAGGCTTTTTACCGTGTAGCCCCCATGCGTTGCAAATTGCTGATGGTTGATACTCATACACTTCTTCACTGCCATCCCGAAAAATCACTTCCCTGACACCATCGGTAAATAATGCACTACTATCATCCTCATCGAGTATCACTCCCGTTGCGTTTATGAATGGTTTGCCTAGAACAAGGCTAGCTAAGGATGGGCTGATGATAGAGTCCATGTTATTAAATACAGTTAGCTCGATATGAAAGAGGAACTTTTCTATCACAATTGGTACCCTTCTTATTACCCCGATGATATTAGACCCTTCATATTTGACCTGTTCGGTGAAGGCTTCGTTATATAGAGAAAGGGATATTGCATTCATAGAAGAGTTGGGGTTTATGTAGGCATCTTTAATGAACTTTTTCCTAGTGGTGCAAGATACCTTAAAGACCCTGTGAGCGCCATCCTCTATTCTCTCTCCAAACCCCATAGGCAGCTTTGCTGTGCCCCTCTCAAGTTCCTCCACCAGGGGGCGGTCTAGCAGTCCTGGGAGCCCATCAGGCATTTCGGATTTCTCTTCTGAGCCCTCCTCATCACTCACCTCTCTTGTACTCGAGTTCTTTGGTGAGTCTAGATAGTCGCCGGGCGCCTCGGGGTTCTTTTTGGGAACTTCACACTCCATTTCATTGTCCACGTTCTCGGTTAATTGTTGGTCCAGATTGGGTTTAGGAACAGGTATTGTTGTAATGGTGTTCACGAAGTGGAGAGGTTTCGAAGGGGTATGAGTATCTCCAGTTTCTTTTCCGTTTTGTGATATGTGTTTGAAGAGTTTACTAGGGTGCTTGATTTTTACAGGAGGGGGTGTTTGGTGAGTCACCGTGACAGATTTGATCTCATTAACTCGTGCCAACTCACAAGTTGACCTGCCTGCAAGGCGATCATTGATAACCTTTAACAAGTTATCAACCTTGTCGTTCATATCAACTTGCTGTTGTCTGAATTGATCCTCAAGTTTGGAGAGCTGTGTTTCTTGAGAGAGAATGAATTTTTACAGTGATTCCTCGCGATTTTGTTGTTTATGCGTATGTTGCTAAGGATAATGTTCAGACCAGGTGAGTGGGGGAGAGTCATTGAATGATACGCTTCGAGTTTGGTTCCAACTAAAATTTGGCTTACTCTTCCATGCCTCATACCTATCTTTGGAATTCTTGGGTCCATAATTAGTAGTGAGCCACTTATCTCCCGCCTTATCGATTCGTGAGGATGCGAATTCTTTGAAAGCCTGTTTGGGGAGTTCCATGCAATCATGAGTGTTGTGGGGACCACTACATAATTCACACGAAGAAGTGATTTTGTTCACTTGGCTTGAAGGTTTAGGAGCCTCGTAGGATTTCATAAGAAACTTGACTTGGTCTTCAAGTTCTATGATCCTACGGTCGGAAGTGCTTGAATTGTTCGAAGGCAAAGATATTGCCTTGACCGTTTTATTCAAATCACGGGGGTCACTCCAACTTTCGTTGTCATAAAGAGCAAGATCTTCTAGGAGAGCCCATGATTGTTCCGCACTTAGATCACGTAGCTTACCACCGGCCGATTGGTCAATGGTTTGCCTCGTGGAAAGATTGATATGGTCATAGAAGATTTGGACTTGGAGCCAAAGTTCTATGCCATGGTGAGGGACTTTTTGGAGTAAGTCCTTGAATCAAGTCCATGCCTCGTAGAGGGTTTCGCCTTGACGTTGTTGGAACATCAAGATATCATTCCTTAGCTTGGTAGTTCTTCCCGGTGGGAAAAACTGAGCAAGGAAACGAGTGGTGAGATCATCCCAAGAGGTGATGGATCCTGCGGGTAGACGCTCTAGCCATTGACTAGCTTGGTCCCGCAGAGAGAATTGAAAGAGACGCAGTCGGGTCGTCTCTCGAGTGGCAACATCAAGGTCTATGGAATCAACGATTTTGAGAAAGTCCTTGAGATGTTGATTAGGATCTTCAGAACGAAGTCCATGGAATGCGCATCCGCTTTGCACCAACCGGATGGTGTCGGATCGCAAGGGTGTGACATTGGCTCCTTGAGTGAGCTCAATGGTGTTTCGATAGCCATGGTGGCTAGGACGGGAGTACTCTCCTAAAGTACGGGCTCTAGGAGGTGGTGGTGGGTTGTTGGGATCGAGGATATTACCACCTTCCATGATGTCGGATGGTAATGGTTACGAACAAAGAAACGAAGAAAAAAGATAGACTAAAGAAAACCTAGAAAAATAAAATAAAAATCTCACTAGAAAGGAATCTAGTGAGTAGACCTAATAAAATAAAAATTCAACCTAAACAATAACTATTCCCCGGCAGCGGCGCCAAAAACTTGATGCGTGGTTTTGCAACCTTACAACAGGTTTTACCTCTCGAGGGATCTCAAGAGGCTTACAACCCCACCAGGCAGTGTACCTGACCGATGTAGTATAGTGTAGTGGTAAGTACGGGGGATTGATCGTTCTCCACAGGGAATAGTGTCGTTAGGATTGAAAAACTACTCTAATAGGTCTAGGGGTGAGAGAAGATTCTTTTTTGTATTTTTATATTTTATAAAAGCAAGTAAAATCTCGGGTTTGAAAGAGTGGGCGGAATTAGTTGCTAGTCAACTAACCCAAATAACTACGAATGCAAATAAAATAAAATAACTGAAAATAAAAAGGTGGTAAAACTTATGTGGAGAGAAATGTGTTTACTTAGATTTCCTTACTCCCTAACTATCTTTTACCGGTTGATTAGTGTGTATTAATCGCGTGGATGACGGGTGTATTCCTTAATACCAATCGTGGGGTGGCGTACGTACTTCCCCAACTCTATAAGCTCCTACTTCACTCCTATGTCGAGCCGGCTAGGAAGCTCCTAACATGGGATCACTAGAATTCGCTCATGCATTAAATACAACCATAAAAACCTTAGTACGCATTGGTTCATGTTTCTTAAGACGTTCAAGCAAGTTACCGAATAGGAAGTTAGCCAGTTTTCTTAAGCCTAACATAGATGAACAATCATCCAATACAATTAATAACACACTAATAACCAACAATCAATAGCTAGGTTTCATTAGATCTAAGCAAACACAAGATAAATCTAGCCTAGCATGTTAAACAAAAGACAAGAACAAGATATAATCAAACAACACATAGACATATTGAATGATTAATTGATAACTTATCTTCAATCTAACATGGAAGATCTCAAGGCAAAAAGCCTTGAAAAAACTGCTAAAATCGTCTTAGGGTTTCCTCCCAAAAGGTTACACACAAAGTTCCACACCAATGACAAAAAATTGCAAAACTATATATAGAGTTTAAGGGCTGACGGCGTCACGTTGTAGATCCTGACGCCGTCACCTCGCTGCTTTTAGGGTTCCCGGATGGCCTTCCTGACGCCGTCCCTCTTTAGACCTCCAAAATCCGCTCTGGCTTATCAAGGCTTGACGCCGTCAGATTAGTGCTTGACGCCGTCCCTCTTTAGCTTAAGCCGTGACGACCTTGATCACATTAAAGAGTGACGCCGTCAAGTTTTTCATGCAAAATTCTCTGGCTTATCATGAGTAATTTTCACATCCACCACTTTTGCCAAGCCATGACGCCGTCTGGACCAATTCCTGACGCCGTCAAAGGTACTTTCCAGCGTAATTTTGAGACTTTGCCGTTTTCTTCACTTTTATGCTCCAAAAACGTCCAAAATGCTTCCTTTTCTAGATTTCTTCTCCAAAGTTCCTAAAATGACAAAAGGAACGATTTAGGGCAATATTTGATCAAATAAATACGATTTAGGGCTTAAATGACCCGCTAAAAGCGGTACACTTTTCGCTTCATCATTTAGTCTTCGTAGTATTTGTGGAGGTGGGTCGGGTCTTTACCAACTGTCAGCTCACTCCACAGCACAAGTGGGGCATTTTAGAGTTTATATATACCCCTTTCCCACCAAGGGAAGGGGTTTGAGCTTCTTTCAATCTAATACATACTACTTTACTTTCTCTCACTAGAACTCCCATTCTCTCTCTTTCTCTCTCTAGAATTCAACCCATCATTAATCTTTTGTGTGTGTTATGATATCTAGTATTCTGCAGGTTATGGCAAGCTACACTTACCAAAATAGGAAATAGTAACAGCTTTCATCATTGCCTGTGATAATCATGCATTACATAGATACCCGGCCAAAAAAAAAGATTGTTTTGCTGAGAACAACAGCAGAAGCAACAGTCATAAGTAAATCGAAGAACGACCATTCACCAAATCAAAAAGGCCTCATCTCTAAGAGTTTAAAAGTTCAGATTCATAAGAACCCAACATAGAAGCAGTCAGAAACCCACGAAGTGCAGCAGGTGGAGATAGGGTAGCAGTTATTGGGCTCAGATTTTTTAACCAAATAGGGTGAAAAAGATCTACGACCGGCCATGGCTGCAAAGAAACATGGTTGCATAATGATGCCATCCGGTCCTTGCCCCGCCAAGTTACGGATCCAATCTTTGACTACCCTCTTCATTAGTCTCATAAAATAGGTGTTAATCACCATAGCCCTACCCTAGCTGAAGCAACGAAAGGCGTTTTGTAGGAAAATAAATGTGAATAAAACTGGTAACCACCTACAACAAATAAGTCTGGTAAGGATCGAAAAAGAGGATATGCCCACCATGGCTGTAGGTGTAGTCACCTGGGCCGCCAAGATGTGGAGCATCTCAACTTTAATCCCCTTACCCCGTAGACTCATCATAATCTCCTGTAATGAGTATCACCATGATTCTTATGTCATTAAACCGATTGAGAATGCAATAAGCAGATTGCGAAGCAAAAATGATGACATTCCACAAATGTTTGTGAAAACATTATGTTTCAGTAACATAACATTATATGTTACTTCATTTATTGTCTAATTTACCGCCTTCTTTTACCCGGTCCATCTACAGGCCAATTAATAACCGCCTGATCTGACCTGTTCGTCCTCACTGACAATCATTCTTTTGCTTTCAGATCCAACCGGTGCAAGTCCGGCATCGGGACCCTCCGGTTATTCAAGTTTTTCCGATCCGAACATATGGGTTGTTGTGGCAACTACAGTTGCCTGCTTGGAATTGAACAGTAGAAGCAATAGTGACTTTTTTTAATGCTTCTGTGATTGTTGCCATGCCATATGTTAGGGATACAGTATCTGTTAGAATTTAAAATTATATAATGAAGTGATGGTCATTCATATTATTAGAACTTTGTGTCCTCCTCAACAAGCTCAAGTGAAGAATGTTCAAGACAAAAGGATCAAGTTAAAGACAAAGTGTTACGACAAAGTCAAGAAGCTAATCAAGATATCAAGAACAAGTTCATGTATCACATGAGGATGAAACAAGTATGAAGCTCAATGTATAATCAAGAAGTATGAGTATGTTGGAAGAAATGACAATGCAAACCCATGAAGATGTTGATCAAAGACAAGATCTACCAAAAGACGATACTTCGAAGATCACAAAGTATGAAGGAACAAAGAATCAAGACTATTCTACAATGACACACAAAGTTCAAGACAATGAAGACAAAAGACCTAATCACTCGGAGCGTCATTTGAATGACCATCCCTTAGGGGGAGATTGTTAGCATTTAAAATTATATAATGAAGTGATGGTCATTCATATTGTTAGAACTTTGTGTCGTATGATTAAATAGTCTAGGTAAGTGGGCTTATGCTAAGCTAATATGTTAGAATTAATGTTAGTAAGAAATCTAAAAGACCAATCCATTTGCCAAAAGCCCACGAGCCCATAGAAAGCCCATGTGGCTCTTATACTTTGTATTATAAATACCCCTCTACACCTCATTTAGAAGGTGTTCAAGTGTTTGTATTATGTGTGTGTTTTAATATAGTGTCTCTTCTCTTATTCTTCTTCTTATTATACGCCATAACATACATACATATACTTGTTCCATCTCTTTCTCTCTTGTGCTTATACGTATGATATATTAGGTATGATAAAGTATAGATCTCGTGTCCTACAAGTGGTATCATATAGCCAAACATCGATTTAGGAGTGTGCTTATTTCGTTTTTTGATCAAAGTTAGCATAAAGTTGCGTTTTTATCCAATAAAAATGTGAGCTTTTTATAAAAAGCTTTGAGTTTTACGTGTTTTAGGTTAAAAAGTTGTAGCTTTTCATAGTTTTTACGCATCATAAGTGAGTTTTGGTAGTTTCTTTCGATTCAAAAGCATCAAAAACTAGATTTGTTGCGTTAAAAGTTGTAACTTTGTATCAAAATTTAGTTTATCTTGCATATAGGCGATAAAGTTTGCGACTTTACACTTATTTAAGGGTTTTTGAAGTTACTTGATCGTGAAAAATAGCTTAGAAGATTGTTTGTTAGTCGATTTTGGATCTTCGTGTGAACAGTGCTTTTTGTCGAAATTCCCTTGTATAAGGGTTTGTCTAAATTGTGGCTTGGACGAAATTAAGTAACTGAGGGTTTATCTAAATTGTGGCAGTTACGAATTTAGACAGTTGAGGGTTTATCTAAATTGTGGCAGTGAAGAATTTAGACAACTAAGGGTTTATCTAAATTGTGGCATCTTTGAATTTAGACAACTGAGGGTTTATCGAAATTCCTTGTATAAGGATTTGTCGAAATTGTTGCTTTGGGAATTTAGATAAGGTTTTGTCGAAATTGTCACTTTGGGAATTTAGATAAGGTTTGTCGAAATTGTCACTTTGGGAATTTAGATAAGGGGTTGTCACAATTCTCACAAGGGTTATCTAAATTCAACTTGAACGTGATTTCTTCGAGATCAAATGAGAACTTAGTATTCCCGTGCTTGTATAAGTGTGTGGAATACTTCGACAAAGGAGACATCTTCTAATTTGTACAAATTAGATAGATCTTATCTAAATTGCAAATTTGTCTAAATTGCACATTTCTATCTAAATTCAGATTTTGTCAAAATTGTATATTTTTGTCTAAATTGAGATTTACATCAAAATTGTGATTTTGTCGAAATTGTAATTTTGGTAACTTTGTCGAAATTGTTATCATTTGATTTTGTCTAAATTGTGAGCTTGTCTAAATTGAGATTTCCAAACGTGCCCTAATCCATCTAAATTGCAAGGAATTCGACATAATTCATCGGAATTGACTGCTGCTTCACTACTAAAGTCTAAACTTCAAACGATCATAAGTTTAACACCAGCACTTCACTACAACAACTGAATTTAACCTTCACCAAACACAACTCCTATTTCGTTGAAACGATCCAAGATCAACTTTATCAACATCGGAATTAAATTGAAAAGGAAATGCAAATGAAAGAGAGAGAGTCACAGAAAGCGTTTAAAGTGTTCAAGTCTCAGGTTGAAAAGGTCATAAATATATCTGGATATGAATCAAGGTTCGATCAAGCATTTGAATACTTCGTCAGAATCCGATTTCATAATTTCAAAGAAAAACTCATCAAAAACCTGAATCAACTTGAAAAGCTAATCAATGAAGAAGAACTTTATACGCGCAACTGCAAGGAAGCTCTTAAAGTGATCAAAACACAACTTCAGAGTATATTTAACCCTTGGTTATTGAACCAGTCAGAGTTTATCGATGCGTTTTACCAACGATTTCAGGTAACCTATATGACCTTCAGAACTAAATGCATTGATAACATGGGCGAACTCGAAAAGATACTTGATGAAGAGGAAGTTGAGTTAAATAATATTGAGAAGCAGAAACGGGAAAGAGAGCAGATTGAAAAAGATATGCAGTTAAAAGAAAGAGAGGTAACTGAAAGAGAAGTGCTATTAAAGGAAACAGAAGTAAATGAGAGAGATAGACAAAGATGAACAAACAGTCAATGAGGGTACAACATCTAATGCTAGCTTGGTTTTCACAGGAAGTGATACATCCTCATAACAGCAGGTTGAAAGCAGCACTCCAAGGTATGATCCAGATGCTGATGGTACACACATGAATGAAGCGGTTTGGGATACTGAGGATGATCATATCAGACCTTAATTTGACACATAGATATTGGCTACGGTAAAACATTCAAATAATAATGATAATGTTATTTTGTTCGATAATGTGTTTGCTCATGATAAGATACATCCTGCGCATCATGAGTCCATAAGTGACACATATGTGGTGGAACGGGTTGATAGTAATATCTCTCCTATTACTCCAGATATGGATCCTAATGGAGGTGAGCTTGCCCAGGATGGATCTACTTATGAACAAGATCGTGCCTTACTTGCTTCATTAATCAAAAACTTCAAACATGAACTTGAAAAGTGCAAAGAGGACAATCGCAAAGCTAAGCAAGCGAATGTCTTATTGTCCAAAAAGATTGAGAGATTTAAAGAAATGGAAAAAGGTTTTGAAAATGTAACAATTGGCAAAACTAAACTTGAAATTGAAATCTCGAACCTTAAATCTCAAGCTCGGAAATATGAAATGAACGAAGATTTTGTCAAACCTCTATTAAAACAAAAAGAAGAACTTAAAGTTGGTTATAGAGAAGCTGTTTTTTGTGAAAAATGTTCCATTCAAAAACTGGATGAACAAATGGTACTTAACAACAGAAAGGTTAAAGCGCTTTTATAAGAGATCTCTGATTTAAAAAGTGAAAATTCAAAGCTTCAGAAAACCACTTCAAATTTTGAGATTGTTAAAACAAAACTTGAGAATGAAAATCAAGAGTTTTTGAAACGAGCAAACAATCTTGAAGCAAAACTTTGAAAAACATGACAATCTGTTCAAACTTTACAAATGATGCTTCCTGAAGACGAGAACGTTCATCAAGGAAAATTTGGACTTGGTTTTGAAAATACTGATCATTTGGAAAATGATTTGAAAAATGAAAAACCTTGTTTTTTAAACAACGTGCAAAAGTTTACACCTAGTTTGTACGATGCTGAAAATCTGGGAAAAGGTTTGTCGACTGATGTTCTGTTGAATTCAGTAGATGAAGAAAAATCTGAAGAGGAAAAACGTTTAAAAGTAAAACAAAAAAAAAGCTCATTCTCGTACCAAGGCTTTGTGTATGGTTGTACACAATTGACAGATATACCAAAAGAACCTTTGAAAAGAAAAGACACAAATGTGAAAAGATATTTCAAAGAAGCTCAACTTGCTACTTATGATGCTAAGTTATGGCAAAATAAAGCAAGGAAACAGTTTTGTCATCTTAAACATCACATTGAGCATACGTTAAAGGTCATTTGGTTTAAGCAACAATACACCAATAATGATTACTATAATCTTCTTTCATTGGATTCTCGCCTAAAAAGAGAAGTCTGTAAGATTTTAAAAGATGATATTGAACCTCGTGTGAAAGATATCAACTTAAGTTTTGATTACTTTGAAAAATATCTTGTCACTGAAATGAGAGAAGATTTAAAGTACATCCATTCTCTTGAAGACGAATTTGATGAAAAATGCTTAATAATTGATATATAAAAAGAATTTTTCACAAATCAAATAGAGTCATTCAAGTCAGTGTCTGTCAGCTATGAGTATGAGAATGTGAATTTTGAACAAACATCTTCTTTGAAATCTGAAAATCTTTGTCTCAAAAAGAAAATCACAAAACATTCAAAAGAAACAGCTAAAGTCAAAGAAGAATTGTCAAAAAGAACTGCTCAGTTTGAGAAAGATTTAATAAAACTCGAAGCACAAAGTATTTCTTTCCAACTCAAACTACAGGAAAAGAAAATTTCTTCTGAAAACTCTTTGACAACGGTGCGTAAAGGAAAAGAAAAGATTTTTGAAGAAAATTGTAATGATGCCAAAATCAAGTTTGATTTGGACGAACTTGATACAAAAAATATTGAATTGGAACATGTTGTGGCATCATTACAAAAAGAAAATGAGCATTTGAAACAGACTTACAAAAACTTGTTTGATTCAATCAAACGATCAAGAATTTAGAATCAAATTTCAAACAAATCTGACTCTCAGATCACAACAAATCATCATTTTGAAAAAGAAAATTATGTGCTTCAAAAGAAAGTTGTTGATTTAGAAAAGATCCTAACAGAACAAGCCAAAGATTTTGATGATGCCAAACCCAATTTTTCAATCGAAACAGAAAAATATGAAAAAATATTTTGCACATCTTGAAGATCAAAATGTTTCATTACATGAAAAACTGGCATCACAAGATCATCTTACGATTCAAAAAGAATACAATGATTTGCGAACATCATACAATGCCTTAAAAGCAAAGTTTGATGCTCTTAATCGATCAAATGGCAAATATCATGTTTTAAACAAGTCAACTCCAAAAGTAAGTGTTTCGGAGAAGGTTTACACGGGTGAATCTTCAAAACCGTTTTCGAAAAAAGTGTCTCAATTTACGACCTATTCTTTGCAAAAAGGAAGGAAGTGTTCAAAGAGACAAAATTTTCCAAAACAGTTACTCCTCAAAAGTTTTCAAAGTCAAATGCTTCAAATGGAAAGAATCAAGCTTTTCAAACTCCACACTCTCGTTTTACACCAGTAAAGCAAGTGTGGTAACCAAAGCAAAATCGTTCAAAACCTTTGAACTATTCAAACTCTAAAATGCTTCCGCTACATCAAAAGAATGGCTCTGCTTTGATAATTCCAAATTCCGGAAGGTTTCCATTCATCTCAAAAACGAATTTTCGAAATGAAACACCGGGTTTCAACAATGGATGAAAACTTCTTCTTCAAGTTTTAAAACTCCAAGAGAGACACCGGGTTTCTCAAACAATTTTCACAAGAAAAAGAGTTTCAAATCACCGTTGGTTCCACGAGTGTTATTTCAAAATGAAACACCGGTTCTAAGTCCTCGTTGGAATTCAACTTCTTTGTCTCGGATTGACACAACTTACAAATGGATTTCAAAATATGGTAAACCCGTTGGCGCCGTGCTTAAATGGGTTCCAAAGGTTGTTGTCTAATTTGATCTCATAATGGCGTCGGAATAACTCAGTTTCGGACCTGAGCTTAATGTAATAACTTCTGGACACATCAGTTCAGGACCCGTGCTTCAAAGAAAGGAAAGTGCTTAATCAAAACAAAGGTTTTAAATATTTTTCGAGCACTTATCCTAAAAATCTCTATGGCTTATGCACACATAACAGTGCATAACCCATTTTTCAAAGAAAGGACCCTGTTGTACATTTTATTGCAACAATCCTAAAAGAAAAGAAGTTCTCACGCAAATTTTATCAAAACAAACTTTTTAATCTTAATCAAAATTTATTAAAAATTCTTCAAAAGGTTTTTCAAAACTTTTCAAAATTTTGCTTAAGATTTTCACATCTTTACTCCCCATTCGCTCCAAAGTTTAAAAAATGTCAAAACCCATGCAAGTTTTGAGGGGGAGTACTTCAAAATCAAATATGTTCCAAAAGTTCATGCAAATCCATTTCTCCCTATTAGCTTTCCAAAAATAAAGATTTTAATTAATCGGTATAAAAAATATCATCGAAATGCTATTTTTGAGGGGGAGAAATGTGATTAAAAATGTGATCAAAATGTTTAAAGATCGTGGTCTGAATCTCCAAAGAGCTCGACTCATATACAAAAAATAAATGTCCGTAATCTAGAAACTTGTCCGGGACGGGTAATAATTTCAAGCTGTTTATCTAGTGATGTAAACGTGTCTCGCAAAGGACTTGTCTGAGTAGAATGTACCAATTCGAGAGATTCTCTTTTGATATGACCAGGACGGGTAATAATTTCAAGCTAGTCTAACTAGTGATGTAAACGTGTCTTGCAATGGTCATATTAACTGAAAATCGATCAATTCAAATGTGCGAACTCTACCCAACATGTGCAAATCTTTCTTAAAAATGCATGAGCACATGTGAAGGGGGAGTATTTCAGAAAATGCAAAACTCTCGAAGTGTTAACTAAAATGTGTTTTATTCATAAACACTATGAGAGATTTTCACAAAAGGTTTTATGGCAAGTGATCAATAAATCTAGGATAATCATGGAGTAATAAGGTGATTATGGTTAGGTTATGTCCTATGATTCGCCAGAGCCAGACAATTCCAATAGATTAGAATTAGAAGTCCTTAGGTAAGATTTAAAAAAGGAGTAAATGAGAAAGGGAAAGAAGGGGTTGAAGAATGAAAAAGAAAAGTTTAATGAAATGGTGAAAAGAAATAGCCCTCCATGAAAACTTAGGGCAGAAACCGGATCAATACATATGCTATCGGTAATCACTAAGTTGATACTAATATTGAAGACAAGACGTCATGGACCCAGTGACGCACTGCACCACCCCTCCTAGCCACTCAGATATCTCTTAAAAGATATATGTTTCATTTCTCACGGAGAACCTTGCATAATCTATCGGCCTCTCACTCCGAGATGTGTTGATATTGAAAAGGTGGTACTCTGCTCCATGCCTACGTCTACTAAAACCAAAACGCACATAATAGAGTTTAGAGCCATGAGATTCATTAAAAGATCTCTTAGGAACACTTCCAATATAATACACTTGTGTTCGCCAAAACGGACACAAGGTGTACAAGAGTCTGAATGAGATCTACGGATCTAGCCATTCATACCATGATGGTTATTTGTTTCAAACGGTCTACAGTCGTGAAGTGATACTTCGGTATACTTCAGCGGCTCACCTGGATTGTGGGTATACTTCGGTATATCTGTTGTAATCCTTCTTGAGGGCATCCAATTCAGGAACAACCTTTGTAAGGATTAGAGAGGGTTTTCACACTATGCTGTTGATTCTCTCGAAGTCTGAGCCTGTAAGTGCTGGAAATCCCGCCAAGGAGATTCCTTTCACGAATTGAGTCCTTATGACGTGGGTCTCTACTTGGATTTATCCATAGTAGTGATAACTATCCCTAATGGGATTAGGACGGCTGATGTGCCCGACCAAGGTGAATGGAATCAAGACATTCATCATTAAAACAATCGTAGTGGTCGATTCTCTAAGAAAAGTCCACCGTGACCGATTGGTGATTTCATCTAACAACACTTATGCAGGTATTGATGAAAGTTGTAACACCCCAATTTTCGATATGTGTAGTGGAATATAAGTTGGGGTATTACTTCAAGTATCACAGTCATGAAAATAGAAAACGTCTCAAAAAGATATGTTTTTAATAAAATTGTTATCATTCATTTATTTGAATCAGAGTTACATAATATAGGTCCCAGCGGGAAGTTCGGAAATACGTTATAAAAGTTACATTATTCATTGAATGATAACAAAATGGACACCCTTTTTATAAGAAGAAAGTCCACAGCCACTTCGTGCCAAATCATGCTTCTAGTTACCTGAGATAAAACATGCTAAAAAGTCAACACAAAGGTTGAGTGAATCCATAGCGTTTAAAGTAATAATCAGTTGAACACAAGCTAAGTAAAAGTACATCAGTAATATCACAGTTCGGTATATTGCACTAAGCCTCATGACACGCAATGCGTTAACAAGTTTAAGTATTACCAACATAATTAAATGAAAGTAATATTGCCCTCGAGTAGGAGTCTGCCAAAAACTCTTTATAGTTCTCAAATATAATGCATTTGTCTATCCGGCTAACACTAAGGAAATCCATCCGGATAGTACAAATGGGTTGTCATTCCAATAGATCTATTCATTATATTCGCGCTCACCCGCAGGTGATTAATGGTGCATGATATGAGGGACTTTTTAAATAGGCAACAGTTAACTTAGGCAATAACAATCAGGAAAGCGTACAGAAAAATACTTGTGTTCGGTTTAGTAGCATGTATCTCCCCAAAGTTTGGAAAAACGTATAAAAAGTGGGACTATGAACTCACCTTGACAGTCTGGATGGAAAATAAAGTTAAATAGAGTTGATAAACGTCTCCGGTACGCAACCTGGGTTGATATGCCAAGTTTCAGTAATCGTATTCGAATATATATAAGTTTTAGTACTCGTTTCGTAACGTTTTGGTTGACGATTAAATGTTAAAATGAGACAACATGAAGTCTCTCCAAAAGTTATATATGATTATATCTGATTTCTTATTTTATGTTTTTGTTTCGTTTGTTCGTTAATTATATCTCGTTTATTAAGATTTATAAACCGTATCGATATATATATATATATATATATATATATATTTCTCGTAATAGTTATAAAATGTTACGCTTTTTACCCCTATAGTTTCATATATTGACAGTTTATACCCCTGAACTTTCATTAAATGACAATTTTACCCTTCAACTTTTATAAAATTACAATTTTTACCCCTCAACTTTCATAAGTTGGTAATTTTTACCCTTGAACTATGGTGAAATGAAAGTTTCTACCCTATAGTTTCAAAACTGACACTTTCTACCCCTAAACTGTTGTTTGACATCATTTAAAGTCCTAGTTATAAAAATAGGTGGAGTTTTGGCAGAAAATACCCTCCAAGCATTTTTGGCGTTTTATTCGACATACTTATTTTGTTAAAATGCGTTTTAAGTTACAGGAAAAGGCACAACTTGTTACGACTCTTTTATACATGTTATAGTAAGTTAATAAACATCTCATTTACAGCTTTTCAGCTTATATTTAGAGCTTTTTAAGCTCGAAATAATTAAAAAAGGGGCGTTAAAATAGTGGGCGATGAACAGTTTTGGGACGCGAATAAAAACGAGGCAAGGCCATGTTTCTACAACGTTCTTTTTCCTAAAATTAGTTAGCTAGGTGGTCCTTGTTGTGACAAAAATCCAGATTTTATTGATGTCGTTTAAGGGTCAAAATATTGGTCCAAATCTGGTCGAGTGGGGCTGTTTTGCGACAGGAAAAAGAAAAGAAAAACAAATGGGTTTTTGGATTTCTAAGTTTATGGCCTAGTTTTTATTGCATTTTAACAGTATTATTAACATGTTTAATCTGTCTCTAACATATTTTATAGCCTCTTGATTTGTAATGTAAAAAAAAATTTTTAATTAGGGTGTTCTTGGTTGTGCTCGACAAAAAGGAAAAGAAAAGGAAAACTTGGTTTTTGATATGGCTAGCCATTAGAGTTTATTTTATAGCATGTTTTAAGAGTATTGAAGTTTATAAAAGATATGAAAAAGAGTGATAACGCTTAAATCTAACATGTTTTTAGGCGCATTATTGCTAGTTTTGTGCATCATATTTGGTTATATTTGTGTGTATTTGTTGCTAAATGATGAGAAAGTGTGTATGCAAGTAAATATAGCCAAGTACAGGAAAAGTTGAGGAAAAGACGAAGAAATGAAGAGATTATGCACATATGGAGAATTACGAGAAAGAAACCACGCGATACTTCAAGGATTTGATTAGTTCAAGATTTCCATGCTTATATATCAAGAAAAGATCAAGTTCTATGATAGGAATTAGTGGTACAGCGAAGGATCAAGCACGTAACGAGAAAAGAAAAAAGAAGAAATAAAAGTTGCATGGCAGAGTGGCCCATCCGATCGGATGGCGCCCGCATCCGAATCGGATGGGAGAAGATTATCTTACTGAGAGCTCCAACTGATCGGTTGGAGCCAAATACCGATCAGTTGGCTGACGCTGGAGTTACAAAGTTGCATTTAATGAAGAAGTTAAGCCCCATAATCATTGAGGCTTATCATTTCTCGGCTATTTACTGACATTGGACGTTTTTGCTTGAAGAATAAGGGTTTCCTCACTTATTTAAGAAACTCTTGGCTAATTTACAAAGAGAAGTTTTTTAGGAGGTGACAACCCAAAGGCAAACCTAGTTAAGGCTTACACCAAGTCTAACTAACTTATTATTATTGCCCGAAAGCTTGTAGTTGCTGTGAAAACGTCCAGGAAGCCTTGAGTTCGAGTCTCAAGAGTTGTGTCCATGTGTGGAGTTGTTTACGTGTAATCATAGGCGATTGGAGAAGTGTGGATTGCTATTGTTGATACATAATCTGGCGCGGACTGATTCAACGACTCTCCCTGCCGTTAGTCGTCTTCTCGAGCCCTAAGTAGACCTGTTCAACAAAGAGAACCCGTTAGGAGTGGACCCGAGGCCGTAGCCCCGGGATCCACCTCCGACGGTCAAGTTAGTATAGGTGATATAGCGTATCGTGTCTTAGCGTATAGCGTATAGCGTATAGCGTATGCAAGAGTTATTAGGTTTAGGGTAACCTGTTATAATCTGATGAAGAAGGGGATCCATGCCATGTATTTATAGGCATGGATTAGGGTTTAGGTGTAGGATGGGCCGCTGTCTGTGCGGGCCTGGCCCATTCCTGGCCCAGTCCGAACCATACGTCCACAAGCCCCCCAAGTTTAGTATGACATAGTGCGTGGCTATGTTATGCTAGACTTAAGTTCTGTTCCTGGCCGCGTAGGCCCAATCAACCAAATGCGATAGTGCGCACTGAACTCATGGCTCATGTGTGCACAACTAAGGTGTGCACGCGACCCCCCTACGACAGTGCGCACTGGGTGTGGCGCAGTGCATGGTGACCACGTAACACCCGTTCATGACGGGGAGGGATGCGCATATGTTAGGTTTCCCGCCACAGTGTGACAGTAAAGACCCCGTAAGAAGAACACGTAGTTCTATAGTTGGGGTAACACTGACATTGCGATTGTGAGAGTCTCACAATGGTGAAGGTGGATTCCGTATGCTGCATCCTGGGTAAGGGCGTGCCTTTGTACCAGTAGCGGTGCAGCATGGTGCGACAGAAGACGTGCTTCTGTGGCAGAAGTGCGCATTGTGTGCGAACTTTACATTCGTCTTTACAAACGACAGAGAACGTCTCCCCTGCGGCGAGATGGTGCGAATTTTCAAATTCGTCTTTGTACTGGGCTCGCGATACCTCTTACGTACGATCTGCTTCCAAATATGCCTGCGTGACTTGTACGGAAACAATGGTATTATATACCCTGGTAGCCCCCCAAGTTTGATGGTGCTACTCGTGTAGGAGCATTAAACTTAGTTATGCAAATCCTATCGTGAGGTTTTACAAACTACATAAGATAAGTAGCACGTAGCTAATATACGAACGCAGTGCGCTTATGATCGTTTTCTTTTGTATTAAAAAAAATGGCGCGGATGGACGTACCGTGACCGCGACTAATAGTTTCAATCGCACGCACAGACGCAGATGGATGTATCATGACCCCATAGACTCTAGCGTTTGTGGATGATCGCAGATGACCACGGCTTTTGTCCAGTGCGCTCATGGCGATTGACTAGCATCGTGGTGCGGTGAGCGCAGCATGTAGCTAATCTGCGAAGATTCATCGTACGCGCGGCCTAATGCAGGTAGATTTATCGTGACTGCGCTGTTCGCGGCTAAAAGATAAGTTAGGTCCGATCGTGCGGACTTAGTGTGGTTATAGGTAAAATCGTGTTTACCAATTTAAAAGATTTATGTAAAATCTTCATGATATTTAAAATATATTGCCAGATTTACTTGTTGTAAATCTGTACAGTAGTATACAGCGTACTGTAAATACCGTTTTTTAAGGAGACAAGAGTCTTGAATCCTAAATTGTTAAACGCGCACTTGTGCATTGGTGTGCACCCATCGTGGGATGCACATCATACTTACTCCAACGTCTTGAGAGTAAGGTGTTTAACAAGGATACGTGATCCGATGTTGATGGGTTTGCAACCCTCTTACTCAACGAGTAGTTTAGTAGGTGTACTCATCCTTGTGCCAGCGTGGGTCTTAATAAGTGCATGCACGCCATGTAGGCACGCTCCGTAAGCGAAAGATAATAATATTGATGCATAAATATTATGCCAATAATAAAGCAAAACGTGTCGCGGAGTTAGCTAGAAACCGCGACGTTTTATTAATACTTGCAAGTTTTTGAATATTTATAATATTTTGCAAGATTTTTGAGGATTATTGTAAATCTTAATGGATATCTACCGTAGTGATATACGTTAATAAAAGAGATAAAGATAAATAGGCAGACGTACCAATCATTGTTATATACGTCTACTGCTTGCTGCTTCCCGTAATCAACGAAACACGTTGCTTGTTATTGAGCACGTGGATCATCAGTCGATGCATGTATAGGAAGTAAAAGAACCAATGGATGCAATTAATATTGCATGCATAAAGATCATTAGTATGCATATTATATAATAATCATTACCATGTAGGGAAAATAGGAGACCAATTCATTAATATGCATATAAAATATCGTAAACCGTAGTTTAGAAAAATCATAAATTTCCCTTATTTGCGTGAAACAAGAAGATAAGATCAACATGCAATCTCATCATACGATCAGCCGATGAAGTTTAAAAGATTTATGTAAAATCTTTTCAATATTTAAAAAAGATTACATATCTTAAAAGATATGCATAAAAAATATGGAGATATATTTTCCGTATATATCAAAATCAAATCCCAAAGAATTAATGAATTCGTATCTTTGTTATATGTGTATACGTATGTACGACAAAACAACAACCAAGAAATCTTGATTTTAGCTTGATATGTTTGACCAAGAACATATGTTTATGTTTATGATATTAGCTTGACACGTTATGACATTCTTGATATTAGTACGACAAGAATTACGCATAGTGTACACATGCAGCATGTACTGTACGATTCTAGCATGCATGGAATAATAAAGTCGATTGACTTTTTGGGTATATAAAATACAAAGTTTTAAAGTTACCGGCTTTTGAACTCGATGGTTGCTTTCCGGCGATGTGAGAACACGAAACTTGTCGTGGTCCCACGGATGGCGCCAATCTGTTGATACATAATCTGGCGCGGACTGATTCAATGACTCTCCCTGGGCCGTTAGTCGTCTTCTCGAGCCCTAAGTAGACCTGTTCAACAAAGAGAACCCGTTAGGAGTGGACCCGAGGCCGTAGCCCCGGGATCCACCTCCGACGGTCAAGTTAGTATAGGTGATATAGCGTATCGTGTCTTAGCGTATAGCGTATAGCGTATAACGTATGCAAGAGTTATTAGGTTTAGGGTAACCTGTTATAATCTGATGAAGAAGGGGATCCATGCCATGTATTTATAGGCATGGATTAGGGTTTAGGTGTAGGATGGGCCGCTGTCTGTGCGGGCCTGGCCCATTCCTGGCCCAGTCCGGACCATACGTCCACAGCTATAGTTCCACAATTCTAGTTCTTGTAATTCCTCGATTAGGTATTTCTTGTTGAGTTATTATGAACTACTTTTACTTTTACTATAAGATGAATGAAAGTTTGGATAATTACTTGTGTTTGATTATGATTGTTATGGAGTGATTTTGGTTGTACTTGTGTGTGTATGATGTGACAATTGTTGGAGTAATCTTATCATAGTGATGCATGAAAACATATCTTGTTTTATGAGTTTGTTGAGATACAATCTAATCTTGCTTAATTGGTTGGTAAAAACAATTTTAAAGACTAACAAAGGCCGAAAGGAGTTTTCTTTATGTTTTTATTCCAAAAAGTTAGTGCACGAATTAGTATGGATTATGGTGTGTGACGAACACCATCTTTACTCATTAAAATGGATTTGGAAACGATTTCATCACGAAAAAGGCCGAAAGGATTCGTAGGAATTCTTAAGATAAGAAATGCTTTCAAACAACAAAAAGCTTAAAAGAATTGTCGTAATAGTTAATCAAGGCCGAAAGGAATTAACTAGGAGATTGAATTCTTAGATATGATTTCTCATGATAAAAACCATTGATTGTGAATCATTCATATTAAGTTGTGCATCACTACAAGTTACACCCAACTTGGTTGGTTACTCTAAACAATTGGTCATAGAATCACACACAAGTATATTTGTTTTTGATTGATTGAACCTTGCTTGCTTTTGAATTTACTTCAAATTGGATTGACACCCTTTTTGTTAAAACTTATTTTACTAAACCTAAACCCCAATTCCCTTGGGACGATCTCGACTTACCCACCTTTACTACCGCGGACGAGTATACTTGCTCGTATGTGTGATTAGAGAATTGGATAAATCGTGTTTATAAATTTTAAAACTTGAAGTAGTAGATTAATTAGGATAATTAATTTAGGGTTATTAGAAGAATTTTAATATGTTAAATGCTTAGTTAATATAGTTAATTTTTGGTTTAATGTGTGGTAGTTTAATAGTTTTTATTAAATGTGCTGATAATTAGTTTTATGATTATTAAGTTAAGGTTAAAAGTTGATTAATTTAGTTTAATGATTGATAGTTAATTGTTAGTTTTTATTAATTAGTTAAATTTTAATTATTTAGTTTCTTCTTAAAAAGTAAAATTATAAAAAGGTTATAAGTTTAGTTTTAAAATATAAATATATAAATAACAAACAATATATATATATATATATATATATATATATATATATATATATATATATATATATATATATATATATATATATATATATATATATATATATATTTTTTTTTTTTTTAATTTTTCGATCTAACCGATCGGACGCTGCCCGCATCCGATTCGGTTGGGGGGATTTCATTTTTTTGCATTTTGTCCATCCGATCGGATGGAATGTAATACCGATCGGATGGTTGCCTCGGTAATAGTTTTTGTGATTTTTAATTTTCAGTTGTTTTGATGTTTTAATAGTTTGAAGTTGTTTGTTTGCTTGTTTTGGTTTTACATTTTGATATGATTCGATTATAACTAACCCTCACGCTAATAGTTTGGATTTTTGTTTTTGTGGTTATGTTATAGTTAGTGCTTAAGTAGAATGGAGAGTTTAAGCAATGTTTCGGAGTACTTGAGAAATTTGGAAGAGATGTTGAAAGATTCAGGTGATTCTTTGGAGCAATTGGAAAGTATTTTGGACGAAGCTAAGGTTGGTTTAGAAGGAAAAGAAGAAGTTGGCGAAAGCATTGTTTGTTTGCCTAAGGAGAAAAGAGTAGTTGTGTTTATACAAGCACCACCTAGAGAGTTTGATGTACCATTTATGAGGTATGCTACACCATGTGGTGTAGAAGGCATTAAAGCTTGGGATGCTCAACTTAATATGGAGTATGGTGAAAATTATATTACGGAGGATATGCTTGGTAAGCTTGGCTTTGTTAGGCTTGATTATGAAGATTATGGGAGAAAGATAGTGCGAGATGTGAATGTTAATATTCATGGTCATGTTTTCAAGATTGACTTTGTTGTGTTGGAATATGGAAATGCGGGTGAACCGGAAGTGATGTTTGGTAGAAATTTTATGGTTAAGACTAAATGTAGGGTTGATTTTGCTTTGGGAGAGATGAGGATTGATGTAGATGATGATATGGTAGAGAAGAAGGAAGGTAGAGGAGAGATTGTTAAAATGGGAAAGGCAAATCGAAAGAAAACACCACTTAACAAACTTACCCAACCCTCCACCCCTAAGAATGAGAGTTCTTCATCTAGTTCACCACCCAAATCACCCCAAGAAGTTAAACCATTGACTCAAGAGCAGAAGGAAGCAGTTTTGGAAAACTTAGAAATGAAGTTTAAGGAGCTTATGGAAGAGAATCCGGTTATAGAAGTGTTGCACAATTACATGACTTATCGTAAGAAATTAGATGCGGTTATGATGGCAACAGCTAGGCTAGAGGATAAGAATTTTGATGAGTTTGCAAGGGAAAGGATAGTTGAGAATGGGTTGCCTAAGAAAGAGAGCGATCCGGGAAATTTCGTGTTACCAATTAAGGTAAATGGAACCGATGCGATGTATGCATTGGCCGATACAGGAGCAAGTGTGAATGTGATGCCGTATCCATTATACAAAAGATTAGGACTTGGTAATCCTCAACCAAATCAATATAATCTTACTATGGCTGATAATTCAAGAGCAAAAGCAATGGGAGAAGTAAAGAATGTTAGAGTTCAAGTAGGATATCAAGCTTTCTTAGCCGATTTTATTGTGCTTAACATTCCGGTGGATAAGGAGTTACCATTGTTGTTAGGAAGAACATTTTTGAGAACTTGCGGAGCTATTATAGATATGGGTAGAGGTACTATGACTATTAGTGATGGAATCTTGAAGCATACTTACTATCCTAGACCTAGAGGCAAGATTGTGAAGGAAGTGCATGAAGATGAGGAAGAAGAAGACCATTTAGGTTGTTTCGAAGTTGGTAGAGATGAAGAGGGAAGACCTAAATATGGGCCGATTTTCCCTAGTTACTTTGGTATTGAAGATGAGTTGGAAAGAGCTTTAGCTATGGAGGTTTTCTATAACCCATTCAAAAATGTTTTTGTGTTCAATAAATTGACAGATTTTCTTGGATCTTTACCGGTTCAATTGAAGAATTTGGAATGGGGACCCGAAGGAGCTAGTGTTTACAAGAAGGAAGAAGGTGATGAAGAATGGCATGTGAAGTTTGATATAGTTTGTCCGGATGGAAGAAATTTTGCAAGGAAGTTTAAAACGCAAATGACTAATCGAAAGTTGTCCGGAAAATTTCAAAATGAAGACATCTTGAAGCATGAATATTTTGAAGGATGAATACAAAAATGAAGACATCTTGAAGCATGAATATTTTGAAGGATGAATAGTGTTTGTTTGTTTTATTTATTTTAATGCATTTTTAGTAGCTTAATATTTGCATTTAAGTTAAAGTTAAGTTAAGACCTTTTGGTTATCTTGGTTTTATTACGTTTTAATTTATGGAGTTAAGTTTTGCTTTAGAAGTTGTAGAGATAGATTGAATGACAAGTTGGTAGAATAAGTGTGTTGGGTATTTTTCATACTTAAAAGAAGTATTTTGGAATAGTAAAAACATTTCTCATTTGTTCTTGCAAGTGTCAAGGTGTTGAAAGAAAGAAGAAAAAGTGAAGTTTTGCAAAAATTCAGTCCAAATCGGTTGGTTGAAATACTGATCAAATGGAGTGAAGTATATATACTCAAGATTTCAAAAATCATAAAAACACACACACACACACTCGTTCCACCACACTTGGGGTTCATTAATTCGACCATTAGAAGGCTATTAAGAGTTGCAGGAGAGTTGAAAGATCATCAATGGCACCTAAACAAGTAAGTAACATCATCAAATTGTATCAATTAGGTTTTAATTCGAGTTGATTGAATTAGGTCAAAGTTTGGGCGTTTTTTATGTAGTTTGAATTAAGATGTAATTTTTCTGGAATAGATGGGTAAATGATTGAGGAATTCATTGCAAAAAGAATGAGTTAGATTGATTAAGTTTTGAGAAAGAATTAATTGATTGGATTTTTAGATCAAATGGGTCAAAACTTTGAATCAATTCTGGGTTGAAATTGATGATTTCCAGATGTTAATTAGTGTTTTTAGGATGATGCATTGTGGATTAGAACATTGATAAGGTTTTGATTTTGAAAGTGTTCATATGTTCATATGTTCTAAGATTGATCATGCGAGTATGTTATGGATATGATTTGGAGATAAGTGGGATATGTAGAGACCATAGTGATTGATCAAATGCAGAATAGGGAAGAGTAGGATTTGTTAGAATTGATTGGAAGTCGAACAAAGAAAATTTTTTGTAACAAAATGCCCAACCGATTCGGTTGCGTGGCATTACCGATCGGCTAGAGGCTAGTATTCACTCCATCCGATTCGGTTGGGTGAAATACCGATCGGATGGAGCTCTCTGTGATGAAAATTGATTTTTGAAAAGTCAAGTTTTTAGACTTCTAGATCATGCATGCTTAGTTTCTATGCTCTTATTCTATCATATGTTTGTGTTTTTCTACAGAGTTATCTTGCAGGAGAATCAAGTTCGTCACGTGGAGATGGTAATCCAATTGTAACAAAGTATGTGAAAAGGAATGCCAAGAGTAAGGTTCAATACACTCTTAATCAGGAGCGTAATGAAAACTTGAAGTTTAGCAACCTTGGGAGAGAGGAAAAACACACTTTTCGTGAGCGTCTTTCAAAGTTACAAGGGAGAAGACTTGCTAAGCCAAGGTTAGTTGATTGGAGTTTATTTCATGAATATGAATGTGAAATGGAGTTAAGGAATCTGATGAGAATATCGTATGTGTACGAGGGAGATGGTGATAGTTTTGAAGATTTTTCGTGGGAGAGAGCATTTAGTGTTCACAAGGATGTTAATCGAGAATGGTGTTTGGAGTTTTTCTCCACATTTTATTTTGAAAGGAAGGTTGTGGATTTAGTGAATGATAAATGTGTTTGGTTTAGGCTTTGTGGTAGAGAGCATGTGTTTACCTTGCCGGAGTTCGCTGTCGCTCTTGGCCTATACACCCAAGATGAAATTATGCACCGTTTGTTTGCATCTCACTTTATAAGATTAGTTAGGAAACATAATGATTATGCAGGTTTAGCTGAATATTGGAACAGTGTTGGTGATCCGAGTTGTACTAGAAGGAATTCGTCCAAGTTAAGAAACCCATTGTTGAGGATTTTGCAGAAACTGATTGCATGGGGTGTTTTACATAGGACGGGGAGTCGAGATAAGTGTAATCAACCGGATTTGTGGGTAATGAAGTTGTTGGAAGAGAAAAATGGGAATGCGGCTTGGATAATAGCCGAGTATCTTTCAAGGAGAGCACCAGGGATAAAAGATAATAGTGCGATTTGTGGAGGTCACATATGACCAAGTTGGTGAGAAACTTGGGTTATTATGTTCATGCTGAGTTTGCAAAATGTTCGGAGATGATGGACAGTGAGACGTGGGATGATAAAAGTTTTAATAAAGCATTGAATAGGAAGACAAGAGAGTTGGGAGCTTGGATAGAGCCGCACATGGCCGCACCTCAAGGAGCACCACAACAACCGTATCAACCACCACCACATGTTGGGAATGTTCATGCCCCGGGTAGTTTTGACTCGGGATGGGGAGATTGGAATCGTGAATTGAATGAGATTGAGCGTAGGGATGTGTGGAGAGATTCTATGATGTTGAGGCAAAACTATAACTATGATTACTCAATGTCGACTGCAACATGTGGCTCATCAAGCTAATTATGGTACCTCCCTACACCCACCAATCTCCACCCTACCCATTTGAATATGACCTGTATCCTGGCCATACCTTACCCATATCCTGGGTACGCACCATTTCCTGACCCAGTGCCGGTTTATGGAAGAGTTCCTAACGTTGGAGGGACAAACTTTGATGTGGGCGGTTCTTCAACGGGGGTTGGAAGAAAAAGACAAGCTTTTTCAGTTTTTAGTGATGATGAGAATGAAGAAGTGGAGGATGATGAAGAAGAGGTTGAAGAAAGTGAAGATGAGAGGATTAATCCGGACAACATGGAGTCCGATGATTGATGGTTAATGATGTTATGTCTATGGTTTAAAAACAATGATGGTTGAACAATTTCTATTTCTATTTCTTTAACTTAACTTTTGTAGGATTTTATTATTTATGTTTTGAACTATGTTTGTTTGTTTTAGTATTTTGTTTTGTTTGTTTCGAGTATAGTGTTTGCAGTGTTTGCAGGGGAAGAATTGACGGAAGCTTAGTGTTGATCAAATATTTGGAGTTAGAAGAACTCATGTGCTTACTTATGATCAAATAAGCCTATGCGAATTTTTCCGGGTAGTATGTATTTATTTTTCTCTATTTTTTCCTATTTCCTTTACTTTGAAGTTCGTTTTATTACATTGAGGACAATGCAAAACTTAAGTGTGGGGGAGGGAAGGAATAGGAAAAATTGTTTTAATTTTTGATTTAGTAGATTTTGGATTCAAGTAACTAGAATGTGTTCGCCCTTGATTTTCTAGTTGTTAGATGAATTGATTCAATGGTAAAAATAAGGCTATTTGAAAATTTTTGGAATGTAATCAAGTTATGAGAGATATTGATAACTATTGCTAGTACATTTTATCACCACCTTAAATTGTGAGGATTTAAGCCTTTTTGTATAAAGCACTTCTTATGCTTTATATTTCGTTATGAGTGTGCCGGTGATTATGTTGATTCTAGAACTTGTACTTGTTATGCATTTTAAAATTACTTTCAAGTAATAAAATATTTTCAAATGATGAGAGGCAAATTAGGATTTTCACCAAATGGCCATCCGTTTACAATTCATTTTTGCTAACCGCATTGGTTAGTTGTCTTAAGTAATTGGAACCCATTTGTTAGCGTTATCTTATACGCTAGATACCCTTAATTACACCTTTTTGAGCTTATCTTTTCTTTTGATTAAATCCAGAAAAGTACAAAAAGATTTTACACCTTACACCTTAGACTTTCCCGAATCAAGTTCAAATGAAGTTCAAAACTATTTATTTATGATGATTGCATGTTGACCACACCTTGTATGTGTATATGTTGTTCCAATGAAGAAGGAGGTCGCTACTCTTATTTATATTTTTTGTAGCGTGTGCTCATGCAAAGTGTGGGGGTGATATAAAAAATAATAATAATAAAAAAAAAAAAAAAAAAAAAAAAAAAAATAATAATAATAATAATAATAATAATAATAATAATAATAATAATAATAATAATAATAATAATAATAATAATAATAATAATAATAATAATAATAATAATAATAATAATAATAATAAGGAGAAAAGCCAATGAGCTATGTATGTATGTATGGAGATAAAATAGTCAATGAGCTATTATGAAAGGAAGGGAGTTTGTATGAAATTCGGAATAATAATCGAAGAAGTTTAATGGAGTAATCATTTGTGATATAAAGAGTTAGGGACGGAATTTGGACTTGATTCTTGTTTGATTTTTATTTTTGAAGAACCAAATCAAAATTCCCATGTCTTATCCTTACCCTTGCCAATTACTTTATTCGTTGTTAGCTTTCGAGCATCCGGATTTAGTGATGGCTTTGTTTAGATATGTAGTACATGGATGTTCAAGTGACCATCCGAGTTTTTGAATAGTTGAAAAACGTTGTTAGCGATCTAGTGAGTAAATTGGTGACCATCCGTTATGCATGTAACGTCGTTAGCGAACCAAGGTACAATCTAGTGACCATCCGTTGCTTAACTAAACAAAGATTCTTTGTTAGCGAGCTATGATGTTCTTGCATGAAGTATTTACACATTAGCTAGGTAATCAAAACCCTTAAACCTAAAAACCAAATAAAAGACCTCTTTGATGGTTTATTTTGTTGTTTTGATACAAGTACAAGCTTATGGTAAGAAACATGAATCATGACTGAGCAATTGAGTGATTTACAATCGAATCTACCCTCGAGTGTTGTGTGAATTTAAAATTTCCTTTGTGAGGTGCTTAGTGATGTTATCAAGCTCGATTTAACTTGCGTATATTTCAAGGATTTTTCATAATTAAAGTAAAATAACAATTGTCCTATTGGGATGGTTGTTAGCTTTTTATAATCATAATGAAGATGCCATTGAGTTCAGTTTTCTGAAAGCTAGACTTGCTCGAGGGCGAGCAAAACTCAAGTGTGGGGGATTTGATAACGCTTAAATCTAACATGTTTTTAGGCGCGTTATTGCTAGTTCTGTGTATCATATTTGGTTATATTTGTGTGTATTTGTTGCTCAATGATGAAAAAGTGTGTATGCAAGTAAATATAGCCAAGTACAGGAAAAGTTGAGGAAAAGACGAAGAAATGAAGAGATTATGCGCATATGGAGAATTACGAGAAAGAAACCACGCGATACTTCAAGGATTTGATTAGTTCAAGATTTCCATGCTTATATATCAAGAAAAGATCAAGTTCTATGATAGGAATTAGTGGTACAGCGAAGGATCAAGCACGTAACGAGAAAAGAAAAAAGAAGAAATAAAAGTTGCATGGCAGAGTGGCCCATCCGATCAGATGGCGCCCACATCCGAATCGGATGGGAGAAGATTATCTTACCGAGAGCTCCAACCGATCGGTTGGAGCCAAATACCGATCGGTTGGCTGACGCTGGAGTTACAAAGTTGCATTTAATGAATAAGTTAAGCCCCATAATCATTGAGGCTTATCATTTCTCGGTTATTTACTGACATTGGACGTTTTTGCTTGAAGAATAAGGGTTTCCTAACTTATTTAAGAAACCCTTGGCTAATTTACAAAGAGAAGTTTTTTGGGAGGTGACAACCCAAAGGCAAACCTAGTTAAGGCTTACACCAAGTCTAACTAACTTATTATTATTGCCCGAAAGCTTGTAGTTGCTGTGAAAACGTCCAGGAAGCCTTGAGTTCGAGTCTCAAGAGTTGTGTCCGTGTGTGGAGTTGTTTACGTGTAATCATAGGCGATTGGAGGAGTGTGGATTGCTATAGTTCTACAATTCTAGTTCTTGTAATTCCTCGATTAGGTATTTCTTGTTGAGTTATTATGAACTACTTTTACTTTTACTATAAGATGAATGAAAGTTTGGATAATTACTTGTGTTTGATTATGATTGTTATGGAGTGATTTTGGTTGTACTTGTGTGTGTATGATGTGACAATTGTTGGAGTAATCTTATCATAGTGATGCATGAAAACATATCTTGTTTTATGAGTTTGTTGAGATACAATCTAATCTTGCTTAATTGGTTGGTAAAAACAATTTTAAAGACTAACAAAGGCCGAAAGGAGTTTTCTTTATGTTTTTATTCCAAAAAGTTAGTTCACGAATTAGTATGGATTATGGTGTGTGACGAACACCATCTTTACTCATTAAAATGGATTTGGAAACGATTTCATCACGAAAAAGGCCGAAAGGATTCGTAGGAATTCTTAAGATAAGAAATGCTTTTAAACAACAAAAAGCTTAAAAGAATTGTCGTAATAGTTAATCAAGGCCGACAGGAATTAACTAGAAGATTGAATTCTTAGATATGATTTCTCATGATAAAAACCATTGATTGTGAATCATTCATATTAAGTTGTGCATCACTACAAGTTACACCCAACTTGGTTGGTTACTCTAAACAATTGGTCATAGAATCACACACAAGTATATTTGTTTTTTATTGATTGAACCTTGCTTGCTTTTGAATTTACTTCAAATTGGATTGACACCCTTTTTGTTAAAACTTATTTTACTAAACCTAAACCCCAATTCCCTTGGGACGATCTCGACTTACCCACCTTTACTACTGCGGACGAGTATACTTGCTCGTATGTGTGATTAGAGAATTGGATAAATCGTGTTTATAAATTTTAAAACTTGAACACAACGACACGCACATCAAAGAGCTACAATACTTACTTAGCTTATTTATGCGATTATGGGAAAATATGTGGCGAATGGATTTGGAAATGGAGCACTAGTGGTTCTCCTTCTTCTTAAGCCTCCTAAGTACTTTCTTTAGCTTCTATATGTGCTGTTTGATCAGTGTTGAATGTGTGTGGGCTGTTGTGGATGTGTTCGAATTATGGTGAGGGAAAATGGAAATGAATGGGTCGACATTTATAGAAAAATGGGAGTTAGGGTTTCAAGGCTTATGTGAGGTAAGAAGGGGACACGGAGAGGTGTCTAGGTCATATTAGATCCATGTGTAAGGAGGGGGAGGGAAAGGCTACGTGGAAAAACCCTCTCCATGTAAGCTACCTATATTTGTTGACATAGTTTAAAATTTCAAGGGAATAAGATATGTGGAGTTTGTGTGACCTAGATGATAATTTGTGGTATGTATGCTACTTAGTAATTATTAAAGAATTGGTTTGGTTTGACCATAGTTAGATTCGAACTAGGGAGGTATAATTTGGATCGAATAGGCTTCATGGAGTGGTACTTAGGCTATAGGGTATTGTACACTAGAGTTTAAGGATGTAACAAGATTTATTTAGGGTTTAGTTTAGGTTTTTGTTAATTAGATATTAAATTAGGGTTTACTTATATATATATATATATATATATATATATATACTATATATATATATATATATATATATATATATATATATATATATATATATATTATATATATATATACACTAGACGAGTACCCGTGCATAGCAACGGGATTTTATAACGGCAGATAGTTTTAGTGATAAAAAAAGTTTATGGATTATAAACGAAAAATAATAAAAGTTTGAGGATTTGAGGATTAAATATAATGTTTTGAAACCCGGTTCGACCCGGGTGGTTAACGGCTGAACCGTTCCGGTCAAAAAATTGGTCAATTTAAACCAGGTCATCCCGACGGGTGGGGTCGAGTAAACAGGTCAAATTAAACCGAGTCAACCCGTCGGGTTTGAAGCGTCCCGGGTCAACTCGGTTTTCAATGTGTATTAATAGTTTCCTTTTGAAACATATGTTTTTAACATTTCCTTTTTTAGTTTCACACTTTTCACTTCTCACTTCTTATATATATACTAGGCGAGTACCCGTGCATAGCAACGGAAATACCTAGCGGTAGACAATTAACGATATGCGATATTGTGGTAAGTGTTTCGTATAACATTCAAAATGGTTCCTTTGTTATTTGATTTCCACATTTCCTTTATTAACTTTTTCAACATTAATTCCCTTTAGTAAATTTAGACCTTCCCTTTAGTAAAACGAGCACCCGCGCCTACCGGCAGCGGTGTCTAGTTTTCGACAAAATTTTGGCGGCGAATTATTGTCTCTGTGTGTGAGTTTCTCTCGATGGCATTGTTTTAAGTTGAAATATTTGATTACGATTGTAATAATAATAGATTCAAGTGTCATACATATTAAACTAAATACCACAATAAACATTGGCGAGTATTGCTGAGTATTGGCAAAAGCTGAAAGACCCGTAAAAAAAAGTTGAATGGTATTGTGTATTAAGTAAGAAGCTCCTAACCAAATAGTTGTGGATTCAAATCATGCTTAAGACATGTGAAATCGATTAACCATACTAATGTTGTGAGATAGTTAAAATTACTGTTTTAAAAAAATAAAATAAAATAAAAGTCGAGACGTAAATATTTTTATGAACGATCTCAAATTTTAAAGTTAAGTGTTAAGGTAAAAAAACAAAATCAAATTTAAAGTACTTGAAAAAGAATTAAATTGCAAAAACTTTTAAAATTGAATGCATGATTGCTTGCTCCATGATGTATATCTTAATATTACAAAAACTCGATAACAAAATTCAGAACAGAATGTTATATGGGACAGAAAATACGGTAAAGAAACAAATAAATAAATGCAGAAGTATAAAACCTCATCCTGGTTGACACTATAACGAACCATCTATGCAACTATTTACGCACAATGCAGGCAGTGTAATGGTGTAAACTAAGAATAAATCCTCTTCATCACGTTATGAACGGAGATTATAGAAAAGGGATGACAAAAGCTAGAAAAGTGCCTGGGAGAACTATCTACCTTGAACAAGGCCGCTGAACACTTGGCTGTTCCCAGCGAGAGTAGCTTCCCACTCAACAGATGATAAAAGGATATGTGAAAGGGTAATCACAATTTGCTTCATGTCTGGTCGCAAGATTGGGTCCTCCTCCACACATTGTTTTGCAAGTGTTGCCATCTACAAAGCATATGATGGGCCATCAGGAAGGATACATAGAGGTTGGTTATAATTAGGCAAAAGACAAAAATCATATGATACCTTGAAAACAGTCATGTGGAAATAAATCCAACAGATTAGGATCAATGTGATCTTTTAAGCCAGACATACTCATTGAGTCGGGTGAATGCTTAAGAGCTGCCAACATCTGCAGTATACCACAAGAAGTTAGGAATAGACGTCATAATACAGTTATAACATATACAACGATTAAGAACTTAAAATACAGAGAAACAAGCATTGAAGCCTTCTTAGTTACCATTACGCTTTCCTATCTCAAGTCAATTTTTCATTACTACTGAAATGTTTAGACTTTAAAAGTTAGCTTAGTGATCCTCCTTAACAAAGGTCCTCGACTGCAGTTTATAAGGATTGCTTCCTACTCGGAAACATCAAGACCTACTCGGAACATCGGGTTTTGCTTCAAATGCTCTACGAGAGCTTCTTCATCAACCACAGGTCCTCGAATGCAGTTTATAAGGATTGCTTCCTATATGTTCATATTGGACTATGTTAAAATGTGCCAAAATGGATCGGTTGGGTCAGGTCAGAACAAGTTCAGGTCCTGCTTCCATTTGATTGAGTTAAACATTATAAAATGTAAAATTACCTTCTTCATCTTAGAAAGTCTTTCTTTGTTGATGAGATGATAAGTCGTTATGTCCAAAATTGGATGTAGACTTATCTGCGTAATCATCATAAAAGAAGTAACATCAGACATATAAAATATTAGATAAAACCAGAAAAAATATATAAAAACATAAGAAATACTTACAACATCGGCTTGTTGAAGAACCTCGTCCATAGATGATGCTCGCTTCCAGGTAACAGGTTCTTCGCCGCTGGCTTTTAAGAATTGACCATAAGCTGCAAATTGCATACATATTATGGTTCAGAAACCTAGTCATTGAAATTTTAATCCTAAAGTTGCAAAGAAATTAACAAATTAAAAAATATGTATAAGGAAGAGGAAGGCATGCCTGTAACAAACTTTTCTAGACGTGTGGCTTGGTAGAGATCATAATAGATTAAGTTCATCTTGAAGCCTTCAATCTGATAACCAACAATATATTTGTTAAGTTTAACCACAATTGGACTGCGACTAATTTAAAGTTTAGACAACCGTAGGATATTAGTTAATACAGAAAGAAACTTACCATCATTCTAGCATAAGCAGACCCAATACGACCAGCTCCAATCACACCAACAGTTTGTCCTTTAAGTAAATTTCCCACAAACCTACATCAAAATAAAGCCACTAAATCAGTAGTCTGTAATTATCCATGAAAGTGTGCTTTGTCGATACTTCAAATAAGGCTCCACCGATTAATAATTATGAGGTAATATTAAGCTATGTAATAAAGATTTAAATGTTCAATAGATAAAATGATTTGGTCAACAGTATATACGGGCACTTACAGATGGGGAAGCCAACCATCGTATAAACCTGGAATTACAACAACCAAAAACCCGCTTCTAGAGTAAAAGCTTTGCTTTCGTAACAGTAACCAATACTTGCTTAATCCTCATTATACAGTGACAGGCAATCAACAATCCAGCATAGAGTACCAATAAACATATATTCCACTTCATCAGCTAAGCACAATTTAGTTGGATATTCAGGTAAATCAGAAAAACTCTAACTTGAACGTTGAGACTCCCAACAACTACTTAAATATCTACAATTATCATATCTTTCTACATATCAGTCTTAGTCTGAATTTGGTCCGTTTGCCCCAAAAGTGCTTCTAGTATGTTCTTGTAGGACTCCGCAGTGTCAAATGCGCGTTTTCAAAGTGGCTATAGCGACTTGCGTAACCAATATCATAAGCGGATAATCAAGTACCTTGAAAGCTAGGCATGATTCAGTAGTTTTGCATTTATCCTAATGATTGTTTCCCAACATAATCCAGAACTATTCATTTCGCCCTTAAAACTTGAAAACCATAACCAAAATAAATTTACGCCCAACACTATAATCTTGTTACCACAACATTAAACACTCCCACGCTAACATTAACATATGCAAAATTCATAACACGAAAACAAAACCGACACAAAACAAACAATAAACACAAACCATAAAATTAATAAGCGCGGACTTTCCAGTATTAGGAGCACCAATAATCCCAACCGACAACGACAACTGATCCTCCACTCTCACCACCTCCTCCTCATCCTCCTCGTCACTCTCCGCCACCGCAGCATCAATCAAAACCCGTGACAATATCTCCGTCCTCTTCCGCTTCTCCTCCAGCTCCAACATCCTCTCCTTCCTAGCAAAATGTTATAGCAAATCAAACTTCTAAAAAAACAGATCCATACATAAAAAAATAAAAACAAAAACAAAAACGTCAAGGAATATATAGTTTTATATAAAAAAAATAACCTTTAGTGTTGTCCGTCTCGGTGGTGGGTTTCCTAAGGTGGTGAGACGCTCGGTATTGGCTGTTTCTTTGATGGTGGCTATGGACAACCGAAACCACTAACAACAACCAAAAACCGAGCCCCCCCCCCCCAGAATTGTAAGCGGAATGAGTACCTGCAAAAATTTAATTAATTGAATCGTGATGAAACGATTATTGGTGAGTAGGTCCGTGTGATTTCGTTCGTATATGAAATTGAATTCATATTTTGATGAATTGAACTGTTGGTCATGATGTTTGTTTGTTTTGTTATGATATTGGAATCAAAAAATTGTTGATAATTGAACGGTAGTATGATGATGATTTGGATTGTATTGTATGATGATTGATGATAATGGATGATATTCGCATTCTATGCGAATTGGTTATCAGCTATTCAGAAATGATGTGTTCGTTTCAACTGATGAGCCCTGCTATTCAGAAGACAATGTCTTCAACAGAGAGAGAGAATTTCATTCTCTAAAAACACGATGGTTTTTCACTCTAAAAACTCATACTTCATTACTTGAGACTAAGTCTCTATTTATAGTTACATAAAGTAGTAGGAATAGTTCCTCCTACATTATTGACACTAATATTTCACACCTAACGCACTACTACGTGGCCGACAGGCCTTACATGATTACCCTTACATTATTACTATCTTACAAACGACTTTATCACTAAATTACAAACTACTTTTTATCACATCTCACCCACTCTAAAAAAAACTGAAAAGTACAAATAATAGAATACAGCTGTGGACAGCTGTCTGGCACATATCACGCGTCTTAATAATGCTTGTCTTCTAGTGTCGTCCGTGATGCTTCATGATTCTTCATGATTTTTGTCTTCTGGTGTCGTCCGTGATTCTTCACGATTCTTCATGATTTTTCTTCATTCTTCCATTTGAGTATTTGTTTGAGTATCCGCACAATACTCACATGCATGTCTTGTTACGTTTCTTAGCTGCTGGCATAGTGCTAACTTGAAGTCTTCTGGTAGTGATTCTAATGGCCCTGTGAAATGCTCAAAGGGTTCTTCAAATTCTGCTAGGATTTTCTGATGTTCGTCTGTAATTTTTGTACCTGTCATTTTTGAATAAATTAATGTGTTATTTGAAAAATTGTTGACTTTGATTTCTGATTTTTGGTATCTTCCTGTGCCGAGCTTGAGTGATGAAAAGTATACTCCGGCTAGTGCTACTACGAAATTTTCTGTGGATGGCATTACTGGTTGAATTTCGTCTCTGTCTAGGTAGTTCGAGCTGACTCCTAGTTCTGCAATGGTGATCGCTGGTACTATTAAATTGTGTTCCTTATCAAATATAGGGTAGCTTGAGCGCATGCTGAAATACAAAGGTCTGCCCTTGGCGAACAGATCATTATATGACTTGATGACTCTCTGGATTCTGGTTGGAAATTCTTCGAATTCTCTGGTGCTGTCTCCGTTGGTGTATATTGTATCTGCTAAACCATAGATATAGTAGCTGTAAATATCCATTGATGCTGCTCCTGGCATGAATACTGCTTTTGGTCCAATTCTTCTATCTCTTGGATAAAAGATTCTGGATGCTTGTGCTTCGCCATAGTGTATGAGACTATCCCATAGTTGCTGGAATTTCTTGACTGATGGTTTCTTCATTTCTTCTTTGTCTTTTGTGGTTGGAATGCTTTTTAATAAATCCATTCCTTGTAATTTTTCCATTTTGTTCTGAAAGTGCTGATTAAGAGAAATAAATCTTCTTGATTTTTGAACTTCTCCTGTAGTGACTGTCTTGTATGCTTCGTCTAATGCTTGCTTTGTTTCTTCTTTTGATGCGTAACTCTTGTGGGTAACGCTTTGTCCTATTATGTGTGGTCCTGCTAGTGCCCAGTCGGAATATATGCCTTTGAATGGTCCATTAAAAATAACGTACCATTTTTTCTTCCTAGTGCTTGAATTATCGACTATTTCTTGAATTTCTTCTTGCATTTTTGTAAATTCGGTTTTTGCTGGTGAGGATGAACATGAGGTTTGGGTTTTTGAGGCTGATGGTGTTGGTTTTACTGGTGTTGATGAGTTTGATTGTATTGGTGTTTTTACTGGTTCTGAGGTTGAATCTGGACTTGAGTTTCGGGTTAAGTATTTTATGGTGTTTGTGAGTTCTTCTTCTTCTTTTCTGGAAATGGATAGTTGATTTTCTAGTAAAATGATTTGTTCTCTTTTTTGTTGGAGTTCTAATTGTGCTTGCTTAATTAGACCTTCCATTCTCTTGTAAGTGTATCGGCTAGGGTGTTGTTGCTGCTCTTTATATACTTGATGTATGGGTGGAACTGGTGTAGTTGTAGTTGCCAACGAATGAGTCGACCTCTACAGTAGTCTTCTTGTAATTTGTATCTCCAAAAACCTGTTATGTATTTTGAGTCTGTTCGTAACTCAAATATTGTCTGCAACAAATCAATCTTCCATTTTTTTAGAGTTTTTAAACATGCGAGTGTTTCTTTTTCATGAGCGCTATATTTTTGTTCTGTTTCTGAAAATGTTCTAGAAATATATCTGCATAGTTTTGAATTATATTTTTCTGTTTTTAAAACAGATGTATTCTCATTGCTTAAAAAAGCGAATTCTGATGTTTGTAGTGCTGAATTTAATAGTAATGAATCAGATTGAGGAAATTTCTTTCCATCAATACATAATGCTGAGTTAGATTGAGGAATTTGACTTCCATCAATACATAGTGCTAATTTTGATAGATTAGATTGAGGGATTGGAATTTCGTCAATATCTAATCCTAATAGTTCTTTTCCATTCTGAATTGCCTTCATACATCCTGCCCATGTATCGTCTGATGCATCTGTTTCAATAATCAAAAAATATTTTGTTTCCGGGTTATATAACTCCGGTAAACATTGTATAATTGATATATTTTTATTCATGATCAGAAGATGTATTACTAGAATAATCACTAGTATCTGTGTATGCATATATTTCAATGTCTGAGTCAATATCTGAGTCTTCTAGGGGTTCATATCCTAGATTATGTGCTATTTTTAATATTTCTGTTCCTTTCTTTTCTCCTTTTCTAGGACATTTATTTGCATAATGACCTTCTTCGTGACATAACCAACATTTACAATCTTTCTTCTTTGATGGACAATATTTAGAGTTATCTTGTCTTTTGTATTTTTGACGATGTTGTTTTTGATTTCTAAAATAGTTTTGTTTTGAATTTCTTTTGTAATAGTTTTTGTATTTTGGATTATATGTTTTTCTTTTCCATGTTTTCTTTCATTTTTTATATGATTTCTGAGTGCATCCATAGTTACCGACCTTATTAGATTGTTTTTCACAGCAAAGTTCAACTTGTGCTTCTTTTTTAGCTGTTTCTTGTAGACATTCTGCTTTGACCCATATTCTTAGTGTATTAATTCTTGCTCCTAGAGTGTCTTCTATTATTTTATCATCGTTTTGTAACATTGTTGTATATATATCTTTCACCTTGGTTGCTACGGATTCGGGGAGTTTATTAAAAAACATTTATAAAGCTGATTTTTGCCTTGTAGTGTCTAATTTATAGTATTGATCAGAAAATTCACATATGAATGAATCTAGATAACACATGTTACATATTCTAAGGTTAATTATTCTCCAATACGCGTGTTCTCTAACGGCTTCATTTGATGCTTCTTTTCCTGGAATTCTTCCAGTGAATTCTTGTATTATGCATGCTACTATATTTTTAAAAGTTATCATGGCATCTGTTGTTGCTATTCTTGATAGTTCTAGTTCATTTATAGATTCCAAAAATCTATAAACATTTCCTGATGTTTTGTGTATTACATAGTTAAGTAAATCTCTTGGTTGTAATGCTCGTAATTCTTCAGTTAATTGTATCTGAGCACTTAATCTATTACTCCAATTTTGAATTCTATCGTCTATTTCTGTTTCGCAATCGATATTTAGAATTTCTTCATTCATGCTAGTTATTGGTATTTTTGGTATATATTGAGGAGGTATACGTTCCCATTTACCTTTTTTATTTCTAATCATTCCTTGTTGATATAAATATCTTTCTGTAGGTGTTGGGGGTTTATAATCAAATTGTCTATGTAAATCTTCATCTACGTATGATTTTTTTCTTTTTTGTGCAAAATTATAATTTGTATGAGAACTTTCTCCCGGATAGTTATATGGATTTTCGTATGGATTTTCATCTGAACTATAATCCTGTACTATATCTGCATCTTCTGTTGTTTCTTCGTTTGTTTCAGCTGGTATATCTAATGATGACATTAATCTAGTGAGAGTTTCAATTTGTTCTTCAAGGTTTTCCATTATGTTATTCTTAATGGTGGAGCGATTTTAAGAGTTGACTTTTTTAATAATGTTTCTTTTATTTTAGTAATGGTAGTATCTTTATCTTGTTCTTGGGTATCAACTATATTTGATAATTGTTCAATTATATTTGTTTGATTTTGTTCTAAATTTTCGAATTCTTTTGCCTTTTTATTTAATAATATCTGTATATTATTTAACTTTTCTTGTATTGTTTTTGACATGTCTAGTAATTGTCTAAGTATTAAAAAACTTAATGTTTCAATTATATTATTAAGTGTTGAAATTAGTGTATCTACTTTTTCTCCAATTTTTTGATTTTCATCTTCGTTATTTATTATATTAATATTATATGACGTTCCTTTTGGTAAATTCTGAGGTATTTTGAATAGGGTTTGATTATATGGTATAAATGGTTCGAATGATGTAATATTTTTGTTAGTTTCAATATTTACTTTTTGATCTGAAAGATTTTCGGAAATATGATTCATTTTTCTTAACAAATTATTGGATTTCTTTTTTCTTTTCGTAATTGTTCCGTTGTATATTCTAATCTTTTTCTTTCGTATGCTAGTAACCTAGTCATTACTTTTAGACTTTCGTAAGGACTTCTATTTAATAAATGATCTATTGTAAGAGTTATTTCTCTTATATCTTCTTCTAAATCTCTTATCCTTTTTTGTAATAATCTTTTTTGTAATCCTGAATCCATTATATTTTTATTTGTACTTTTGTATTGTTTATATTTTTAGACTTAATGATCTTATCATTTCTTTTACTTCTTTTATTTCTTCTAGTTTTTCATCTTTTGTATTTGAAGATTCTCCGGTTGTTACTGAGATTGGTTTTTCTATTTGTGGTATCCATACTGATGTTATATCACGTGGTATATCTGATGTTGATTTTCTAGTTTTTTCAATATATCTATGTTTTGAAAATAAATTTGGTGCTTCAAGACTTAGTAATGGTTCAAAAAGTTTATCAATATAAATTCTATCGCTTGTTTTAAAAGTTATACTATGGTGTGAATTCGTGAGTGCATAGTTTATTTGATATGTGACTGTAAAAGGATGATTTCCTTTGTACATGAATGTTCTTCTTAATAATTCATATCTAATAGTGATACTTTTATTTATATCTTTGTCTTTTAAACTTATTCCCATTTGTATATTAACATCGAATTTTATTTTACCTTCGGCTAAGTTTCCTTTTCCTCTGGCAATAATTCTTTCTTCTTTATCAATAATTCTGTCATCTCTTAGTTCTAGTTGAATAGGTGTATTATGACCCATAAAAGTGCTTTTTAATATTACTTGTATAGTTGATATATGAATATATGCTATTTTACTTCTATCCTTTTCATTCATTTGTTTTATTCTATTGTTTATTTGTTGTTTATTTATTATAGGAATAATAATATCTCCTTTTGTTTGTTCAATAGGAACTGGTTCTTCTCCAATAATTTTTTCAAAATATATTATATTTTTTCGTGAAAATAATTCTCTAAGTGATCTTGAATAATCAAAATTATGTTTTTCTGATAATGTAAAGTTTGTTCTTCTAATAGCTGTTCTATTGATAAGAGTATCTAACATAAATCCTTATTCATTTTCATGTTCATGAATAATTGATATATCTTCTTTACTAATATTTGGTATATTCGACATGTTGTATGATATATATATTTTTTTCAACAATATAAAGCTATTTTTATTAATTGATTTATTGTGATAAAGTATATGATGCTATATATAAAACATAGTAAAGTAATATATGAATTCATTATCGTTAAAATATACCTGAATAATTGAAGTTAATTTCTTTTTGATGACTGTTGAGTTTTGTGTTTCATAGTTTCTTTCTTCATGCTTTTTGACTCCATAATTCTTTCTTCAAATTCCTTGATTACTGACATCGATCGTTCTTCTCGCTCTGATACCAGAATTGTAACGCGGAATGAGTACTTGAAATTTTTGTTAATTGAATCGTGATGAAACGATAATTGATGATAATTGATAACTAGGTCCATGTGTTTCTTCGGCTGCATATGAAGTTGAATTCATTTTGCGATTGAATTGATGAATTATTGTTTTGGTTTTGTATGAAGTTTTCAACGGAGGGTTGATGAATAATTGGTATAATTGTATGATATGAATGATGATTCTTTGAATTGTAATTGAATGATAGGATAGATTGATTAGCTATTCAGAAACGAATCTGTATCGCTTAAACTGATGAGCCCTGCTATTCAGAAGACAATGTCTTCAACAGAGAGATAGAAATTCATTCTCTAAAAACACATACGGTTTTTTCACTCTTAAAACTCATATTTCATTACTTGAGACTAAGTCTCTATTTATAGTTACATAAAGTAGTAGGAATAGTTCCTCCTACATTATTGACACTAATAATTCACACCTAACGCACTACTATGTGGCCGACAGGCCTTACATGATTACCCTTACATTATTACTATCTTACAAACGACTTTATCACTAAATTACAGATGTGATAAAAAGTAGTTTGTAATTTAGTGATAAAGTCGTTTGTAAGATAGTAATAATGTAAGGGTAATCATGTAAGGCCTGTCGGCCACATAGTAGTGCGTTAGGTGTGAATTATTAGTGTCAATAATGTAGGAGGAACTATTCCTACTACTTTATGTAACTATAAATAGAGACTTAGTCTCAAGTAATGAAAGTATGAGTTTTAAGAGTGAAAAAACCGTATGTGTTTTTAGAGAATGAATTTCTCTCTCTCTGTTGAAGATATTGTCTTCTGAATAGCAGGGCTCATCAGTTGAAACGATACAGATTCGTTTCTGAATAGCTGATCAATCTATCCTATCATTCAATTACAATTCAAAGAATCATCATTCATATCATACAATTATACCAATTATTCATCAACCCTCCGTTGAAAACTTCATACAAAACCAAAACAATAATTCATCAATTCAATCGCAAAATGAATTCAACTTCATATGCAGCCGAAGAAACACATGGACCTAGTTATCAATTATCATCAATTATCGTTTCATCATGATTCAATTAACAAAAATTTCAGGTACTCATTCCGCGTTACAATTCTGGTATCAGAGCGAGAAGAACGATCGATGTCAGTAATCAAGGAATTTGAAGAAAGAATTATGGAGTCAAAAAGCATGAAGAAAGCAACTATGAAACACAAAACTCAACAGTCATCAAAAAGAAATTAACTTCAATTATTCAGGTATATTTTAACGATAATGAATTCATATATTACTTTACTATGTTTTATATATAGCATCATATACTTTATCACAATAAATCAATTAATAAAAATAGCTTTATATTGTTAAAAAAAAATATATATCATACAACATGTCGAATATACCAAATATTAGTAAAGAAGATATATCAATTATTCATGAACATGAAAATGAATCAGGATTTATGTTAGATACTCTTATCAATAGAACAGCTATTAGAAGAACAAACTTTACATTATCAGAAAAACATAATTTTGATTATTCAAGATCACTTAGAGAATTATTTTCACGAAAAAATATAATATATTTTGAAAAAATTATTGGAGAAGAACCAGTTCCTATTGAACAAACAAAAGGAGATATTATTATTCCTATAATAAATAAACAACGAATAAACAATAGAATAAAACAAATGAATGAAAAAGATAGAAGTAAAATAGCATATATTCATATATCAACTATACAAGTAATATTAAAAAGCACTTTTATGGGTCATAATACACCTATTCAACTAGAACTAAGAGATGACAGAATTATTGAATAAAGAAGAAAGAATTATTGCCAGAGGAAAAGGAAACTTAGCCGAAGGTAAAATAAAATTCGATGTTAATATACAAATGGGAATAAGTTTAAAAGACAAAGATATAAATAAAAGTATCACTATTAGATATGAATTATTAAGAAGAACATTCATGTACAAAGGAAATCATCCTTTTACAGTCACATATCAAATAAACTATGCACTCACGAATTCACACCATAGTATAACTTTTCAAACAAGCGATAGAATTTATATTGATAAACTTTTTGAACCATTACTAAGTCTTGAAGCACCAAATTTATTTTCAAAACATAGATATATTGAAAAAACTAGAAAATCAACATCAGATATACCACGTGATATAACATCAGTATGGATACCACAAATAGAAAAACCAATCTCAGTAACAACCGGAGAATCTTCAAATACAAAAGTTGAAAAACTAGAAGAAATAAAAGAAGTAAAAGAAATGATAAGATCATTAAGTCTAAAAATATAAACAATACAAAAGTACAAATAAAAATATAATGGATTCAGGATTACAAAAAAGATTATTACAAAAAAGGATAAGAGATTTAGAAGAAGATATAAGAGAAATAACTCTTACAATAGAGCATTTATTAAATAGAATTGAAAATAGAAGTCCTTACGAAAGTCTAAAAGTAATAAGTAGGTTACTAGCATACGAAAGAAAAAGATTAGAATATACAACGGAACAATTACGAAAAGAAAAAAGAAATCCAATAATTTGTTAAGAAAAATGAATCATATTTCCGAAAATCTTTCAGATCAAAAAGTAAATATTGAAACTAACAAAAATATTACATCATTCGAACCATTTATACAATATAATCAAACCCTATTTAAAATTCCTCAGAATTTACCAAAAGGAACGTCATATAATATTTATATAATAAATAACGAAGATGAAAATCAAAAAATTGGAGAAAAAGTAGATACACTAATTTCAACACTTAATAATATAATTGAAACATTAAGCTTTTTAATACTTAGACAATTACCAGACATGTCAAAAACAATACAAGAAAAGTTAAATAATATACAGATATTATTAAATAAAAAGACAAAAGAATTCGAAAATTTAGAACAAAATCAAACAAATATAATTGAACAATTATCAAATATAGTTGATACCCAAGAACAAGATAAAGATACTACCATTACTAAAATAAAAGAAACATTATTAAAAAAGTCAACTCTTAAAATCGCTCCACCATTAAGAATAACATAATGGAAAACCTTGAAGAACAAATTGAAACTCTCACTAGATTAATGTCATCATTAGATATACCAGCTGAAACAAACGAAGAAACAACAGAAGATGCAGATATAGTACAGGATTATAGTTCAAATGAAAATCCATACGAAAATCCATATAACTATCCAGGAGAAAGTTCTCATACAAATTATAATTTTGCACAAAAAAGAAAAAAATCATACGTAGATGAAGATTTACATAGACAATTTGATTATAAACCCCCAACACCTACAGAAAGATATTTATATCAACAAGGAATGATTAGAAATAAAAAAGGTAAATGGGAACGTATACCTCCTCAATATATACCAAAAATACCAATAACTAGCATGAATGAAGAAATTCTAAATATCGATTGCGAAACAGAAATAGACGATAGAATTCAAAATTGGAGTAATAGATTAAGTGCTCAGATACAATTAACTGAAGAATTACGAGCATTACAACCAAGAGATTTACTTAACTATGTAATACACAAAACATCAGGAAATGTTTATAGATTTTTGGAATCTATAAATGAATTAGAACTATCAAGAATAGCAACAACAGATGCCATGATAACTTTTAAAAATATAGTAGCATGCATAATACAAGAATTCACTGGAAGAATTCCAGGAAAAGAAGCATCAAATGAAGCCGTTAGAGAACACGCGTATTGGAGAATAATTAACCTTAGAATATGTAACATGTGTTATCTAGATTCATTCATATGTGAATTTTCTGATCAATACTATAAATTAGACACTACAAGGCAAAAATCAGCTTTAGAAATGTTTTTTAATAAACTCCCCGAATCCGTAGCAACCAAGGTGAAAGATATATATACAACAATGTTACAAAACGATGATAAAATAATAGAAGACACTCTAGGAGCAAGAATTAATACACTAAGAATATGGGTCAAAGCAGAATGTCTACAAGAAACAGCTAAAAAAGAAGCACAAGTTGAACTTTGCTGTGAAAAACAATCTAATAAGGTCGGTAACTATGGATGCACTCAGAAATCATATAAAAAATGAAAGAAAACATGGAAAAGAAAAACATATAATCCAAAATACAAAAACTATTACAAAAGAAATTCAAAACAAAACTATTTTAGAAATCAAAAACAACATCGTCAAAAATACAAAAGACAAGATAACTCTAAATATTGTCCATCAAAGAAGAAAGATTGTAAATGTTGGTTATGTCACGAAGAAGGTCATTATGCAAATAAATGTCCTAGAAAAGGAGAAAAGAAAGGAACAGAAATATTAAAAATAGCACATAATCTAGGATATGAACCCCTTGAAGACTCAGATATTGACTCAGACATTGAAATATATGCATACACAGATACTAGTGATTATTCTAGTAATACATCTTCTGATCATGAATAAAAATATATCAATTATACAATGTTTACCGGAGTTATATAACCCGGAAACAAAAGATTTTTTGATTATTGAAACAGATGCATCAGACGTTACATAGGCAGGATGTATGAAGGCAATTACAAATGGAAAAGAATTACTAGGATTAGATATTGACGGAATTCCAATCCCTCAATCTAATCTATCAATAGCACTATGTATTGACGGAAGTCAAATTCCTCAATCAAAATCAGCATTATCTAAATCATTATGTATTGACGGAAAGAAATTTTCTCAATCAAATCAATTATTATTCAAATCATCAGAAATTGAAAATACAACTGTTTTGAAAACAGAAAAATTTGATTCAAAATTATGCAAATATATTTCAGGAACATTTTCAGAAACAGAACAAAAATACAGTACTCATGAAAAAGAAACACTCGCATGTTTAAAAACTTTGAAAAAATGGAAAATTGATTTATTACAAACAAGATTTGAGTTACGAACAGACTCAAAATACGTAACAGGTTTTTGGAGATACAAATTACAAGAAGACTACTGTAGAGGTCGACTCATTCGTTGGCAACTACAACTACACCAGTTCCACCCATACGTCAAGTATATAAAGAGCAGCAACAACACCCTAGCCGATACACTTACAAGAGAATGGAAGGTCTAATTAAGCAAGCACAATTAGAACTCCAGCAAAAAAGAGAACAAATCATTTTACTAGAAAATCAACTATCCATTTCCAGAAAAGAAGAAGAAGAACTCACAAACACCATAAAATACTTAACCCGAAACTCAAGTCCAGATTAAACCCTCAGAACCAGTAAAAACACCAATACAATCAAACTCATCAACACCAGTAAAACCAACACCATCAGCCTCAAAAACCCAAACCTCATGTTCATCCTCACCAGCAAAAACCGAATTTACAAAAATGCAAGAAGAAATTCAAGAAATAGTCGATAATTCAAGCACTAGGAAGAAAAAATGGTACGTTATTTTTAATGGACCATTCAAAGGCATATATTCCGACTGGGCACTAGCAGGACCACACATAATAGGACAAAGCGTTACCCACAAGAGTTACGCATCAAAAGAAGAAGCAAAGCAAGCATTAGACAAAGCATACAAGACAGTCACTACAGGAGAAGTTCAAAAATCAAGAAGATTTATTTCTCTTAATCAACACTTTCAGAACAAAATGGAAAAATTACAAGGAATGGATTTATTAAAAAGCATTCCAACCACAAAAGACAAAGAAGAAATGAAGAAACCATCAGTCAAGAAATTCCAGCAACTATGGGATAGTCTCATGCACTATGGCGAAGCACAAGCATCCAGACTCTTTTATCCAAGAGATAGAAGAATTGGACCAAAAGCAGTATTCATGCCAGGAGCAGCACCAATGGATATTTACAACTACTATATCCATGGTTTAGCAGATACAATATACACCAACGGAGACAGCACCAGAGAATTCGAAGAATTTCCAACCAGAATCCAGAGAGTCATCAAGTCATATAATGATCTGTTCGCCAAGGGCAGACCTTTGTATTCCAGCATGCGCTCAAGCTACCCTATATTTGATAAGGAACACAATTTAATAGTACCAGCGATCACCATTGCAGAACTAGGAGTCAGCTCGAACTACCCAGACAGAGACGAAATTCAACCAGTAATGCCATCCACAGAAAATTTCGTAGCAGCACTAGCCGGAGTATACTTTTCATCACTCAAGCTCGGCACAGGAAGATACCAAAAATCAGAAATCAAAGTCAACAATTTTTCAAATAACACATTAATTTATTCAAAAATGACAGGTACAAAAATTACAGACGAACATCAGAAAATCCTAGCAGAATTTGAAGAACCCTTTGAGCATTTCACAGGGCCATTAGAATCACTACCAGAAGACTTCAAGTTAGCACTATGCCAGCAGCTAAGAAACGTAACAAGACATGCATGTGAGTATTGTGCGGATAGTCAAACAAATACTCAAATGGAAGAATGAAGAATCATTGTAATCAATAAAAAAAAATAATAATAAATAAAAAAAAAAGAATCATGAAGAATCGAAAAAAGAAAAATCATGAAGAATCGTGAAGAATCACGGACGACACCAGAAGAAAAAAATCATGAAGAATCATGAAGCATCACGGAAGACACTAGAAGACAAGCACAAGAAGACAAGCATTATTAAGACGCGTGATATGTGCCAGACAGCTGTCCACAGCTGTATTCTATTATTTGTACTTTTCAGTTTTTTTTTTTTTTTTAGAGTGGGTGAGAAGTGATAAAAAGTAGTTTGTAATTTAGAGATAAAGTCATTTGTAAGATAGTAATAATGTAAGGGTAATCATGTAAGGCCTGTCGGCCACATAGTAGTGCGTTAGGTGTGAATTATTAGTGTCAATAATGTAGGAGGAACTATTCCTACTACTTTATGTAACTATAAATAGAGACTTAGTCTCAAGTAATGAAAGTATGAGTTTTAAGAGTGAAAAAACCGTATGTGTTTTTAGAGAATGAATTTCTCTCTCTCTGTTGAAGACATTGTCTTCTGAATAGCAGGGCTCATCAGTTGAAACGATACAGATTCGTTTCTGAATAGCTGATCAATCTATCCTATCATTCAATTACAATTCAAAGAATCATCATTCATATCATACAATTATACCAATTATTCATCAACCCTCCGTTGAAAACTTCATACAAAACCAAAACAATAATTCATCAATTCAATCGCAAAATGAATTCAACTTCATATGCAGCCGAAGAAACACATGGACCTAGTCATCAATTATCATCAATTATCATTTCATCACGATTCAATTAACAAAAATTTCAGGTACTCATTCCGCGTTACAATTCTGAAGATGTGATAAAAAGTAGTTTGTAATTTAGTGATAAAGTAGTTTGTAAGATAGTAATAATGTAAGGGTAATCATGTAAGGCCTGTCGGCCACATAGTAGTGCGTTAGGTGTGAATTATTAGTGTCAATAATGTAGGAGGAACTATTCCTACTACTTTATGTAACTATAAATAGAGACGTAGTCTCAAGTAATGAAGTATGAGTTTTAAGAGTGAAAAAACCGTATGAGTTTTTAGAGAATGAATTTCTCTCTCTCTGTTGAAGACATTGTCTTCTGAATAGCAGGGCTCATCAGTTGAAACGATACAGATTCGTTTCTGAATAGCTGATCAATCTATCCTATCATTCAATTACAATTCAAAGAATCATCATTCATATCATACAATTATACCAATTATTCATCAACCCTCCGTTGAAAACTTCATACAAAACCAAAACAATAATTCATCAATTCAATTGCAAAATGAATTCAACTTCATATGCAGCCGAAGAAACACATGGACCTAGTTATCAATTATCATCAATAATCGTTTCATCACGATTCAATTAATTAAATTTTTGCAGGTACTCACCCAGCCCCCCCCCCCCCCCCCGACTACCTGAAACTACCTAAACCATCGAAAGATGGTGGCAATTCGGCAGATGGTGGCGGAGATAGGTTATGTTGGCGGCGGCTGCTGTTTTTCGATGTGGTGTGTTTTAGGTTAGAGAACAGAAGAGAGAATAGGATATGCGGTGCGTGTATTTGTGTGTGCTTTTGTTAATTGAGAAGGTCAAAATGGGGAATACATTATTTTCAACATTCCACAACATTGACTTTTCATTTTCCACCTTTGACCATACACCCATTATATGTAATATATTATATATATATATATATTATATATATATATATATATATATATATATATATATATATATATATATATATATATATATATATATATAGTATAGATTTCAAATTCTAAAAGTTGGAAATTTTCAAAATTTTAAAAATTTCAAGCATCTCAAATTTTTATAAAAGAAAATCTGAAATTTAGATAAATAATTTACATAACTATAATTGTAACATAATTTACCAAAAATCTACACCGGGTTACCCACAACTTACCAACAAATTATAAGAAAACTAAAGACAAACCATATCTAAATTACAATAAACTTTACACAATTAAATTACAACGAATTTATACACAAAAGTCTTGTAGCGCAATCTTTTCATAAACTTAAGAACCAGAAAATACAAAAACTTTATAAAATTACATAAAATTACAAATCACCAACAAACTTAAAAATACACAATAAAATTTATAGCAAAAATTACCCACAAACTTTAAAAAGTCTATACTAATAGTAGGAACACGGTTCCGAAACTTTGAGCACTTTCTTCCTTAATAACTTCATAGTTTATTTTGTCAATATATGAATATAGCTTGAAGTGGATAATAAAGTAACTGGTACATAACATTAAGTACCTGGCAAAGGATTTATTCCCGCTAGTTTCTACAATCTTCAAGCTGAAGCCGCTCTTGCAAATCCATGAAATTGTATTAATAAAAATGATAATGTCAAATCATTTTATTCCATGAGTTCCTAAAAGCATATATTATGCTGATATAAAGAAATTTATTTGGAGGCAAACTTGCTCATTTCCGAATTCAATAGGTAATGCGAAAACATTTGCTAATTTCTTGTAAAAATTGTGAAAAAGTTTTCTGAACAATAAATGCTTTGTGTAAGTCCATATCATCAGTGAATGTTTTAGTCAAGAGAGCATCTTCGATGCCTTTTTTTGATTCATGTACTTACTCTTACACATTTCTTAGAATAGTTGTTGGGTTAACGAATAAGCATAACATTAATGTTAATGATAAATAATAAAGATAGCCTTTAGCAAAAATATTCTTTAATAGTATGAATAGATATATAAAAAATACATGTTGCCAGTCAAGATTCAATGTAAAATATCATATTGAGAAGCTAAAATTAGCAAAAAGGATTATTACCTTGGACAAAAAGGTCACAGATGCTATGAAAAATGATTCAAATAAACAAAGTAAGAGCTGTCAAGGTCATAATCAAGGGTTGAGTTGTGTTTCTGGTCTATTTTGCAATTTATTTCCATCAATGATGTTGACTTTTACACCTGTATAGACAATTAGACCATATTAGTGGAGGCCTATAAATCTATTATGTATCATGAAACATGTCAACGAACCAAATAACATCATAATTATACCAAAAAATTACTTAGCTCCACGACAATTACAACGTTTTGAACCGGTTGCAACATTGTTGTTTGAAAAGGCTTGTATACTGCAGTAATAACAAACTCATAATGAAATATAGATTGTGAGCACGATGGAGGAAAACTTTTACCAATAAAGTGGTGTTGTTTATAAGAAAAAGAATGGTCTTAATTTGATTTGAAGTTCAAATTAACAGCAAAATGGGAAAATTAAATGATTCCTCCGAAAGTTCTGGTTTAAATCATTAAAGAGTTACCCATTATAGGTTGCCCATCAATACTTTCCGAAATTTGAATATTCCAGCCATACATTCAAATTAAGTTTTTAGTTTCAAAGGGTAATTTAGGCAGTACTTTAATTTTAGTTTTTTCACTTTTCATTTCTTGACTTTTTGACCATTTTCTCTTTATAGATAGTATATATGTGTAATAATATATATATTTATATATATATATATATATATATATTATATATTTTATGTGTTGTGTGTGTGTGTGTGTGGGGTGTTTTGTGTGTGTGGTGTGTGTGTGTGTGTGTGTGTGTGTGTGTGGGAAATATATAGAAATGAAAAAGGAAATCATGTTGTGCTTTAAGAAGTTGTACCATGGGATTAATAGAGTTGTACTATAATGTAAATAATATAGAAATTATGTATTTAAGGTTTTCCTAAGTTACTTTAATTATATATATATTTTATTAAGTTTAAAAGTATATAAACATATTTTTTAGACTTTTGTGCATTGGATGGTTGTACATTAGGTTTAAAAACTTGTACCTATATTTAGTAAGTTTAATAAATTTATTTTAAAAGTTAGTGCATAAATTACTTGGACAATGTGCATTAAAATAAATACATTTAAGATTATAATAGGATTTTCATGAATAATTAGTTTTTATGCATAAATAACTTGTACCTTGGCTTAAAGGACTTGTACATTCATATTTTATAAAAGTCAAATGTAATTATTTAGGGTTTGTGATTTTATTGCATAAAATCATAGTTTTATGAAATTAGGGTTTGTATCGGGAGTTAAAGTGGTTTTAGGGTTTTTGTGCTTTAGTAACTTGTACATTACTTGAATGAGTTGTACGTTAGTATTTTTAGGGTTTTGTTATTCATATCTGTTGTTATAATAGTTTAGGGTTTCATAGAAACTCAATTAGGTAAGAAACGTTGAGTTTATACGTACGTTAACGAGTTAACGTAAAGTGGCAAATGGAATTATCGTAAACTTTTATACTTGACATATGGAAATGTTTATATGAAATAACATTAATTAAGTTGAGGTTGGTTTGCGTGTGAGCACGTTTATCGAGGATGTGAGTTACCTCACATTAGATAGGAATCATGATCAGACCAATTAAAAAAATTTATACGCAGAAAAAAGGATAAGTATTCTTTATTGAGAATATGAGATAGTTTATTACATCGTTTGGGAAATTCTTATAGTGGTTACAAAAGTCCCCTTGGAGAAAGACCGTACACTATCATTTGATATATCAAACATCTTCACCTCCACATACTCATACTTATGAAGATCTTCCTCAACAAAGCTCAAAATGAAAAAGTTCAAGACAAAAAGATCAAGTTAAAAACAAAGTGTTAAGACAAAGTCAAGAAGCTAATCAAGATGTCAAGAACAAGTTCATGTATCAAGTGAGGAAGACATAAGTATGAAGTTCAAAGGTTTATCAAAGAAGTATGAGTATGTTGGCAGAAATGACAATGCAAACCCATGAAGATGTTGATCAAGGCAAGGACAACCAAAAGACGATACTTTGAAGATCACATTGCATGAAGGAACAAAGAATCAAGACTATTCTACAACGACACACAAAGTTCAAGACAATGAAGACAAAATACCAAATCACTCGGAGCGTCATTTTGAATGACCATCCCTTAAACAGGGAGATTGTTAGCATTTAAAATTATATAATGAATGTGATGGGCATTCATTCATATTATTAGAACTTTGTGTCTTATGATTAAATAGTCTAGGTAAGTGGGCTTTTGCTAAGCTATCATGTTAGAATTAATATTAGCAAGAAATGTAAAAGACCAATCCATTGGCCAAAAGCCCACGAGCCCATAGAAAGCCCATGTGGCTCTTATACCCTTTTGTATTATAAGTACCACTCTACACCTCATTTAGAAGGTGTTCAAAGGTTTTTGTGTATTTTGTGTGTGTTTTAATATAATCTCTCTTCTCTTATTCTTCTTCTTTTTTATAAAAGCCATAACTTCATACATATACTTGTTCCATCCCCTTTTTCTCTTGTGCTTATACGTATGATAATTAGGTATGATAAGTATAGATTCGTGTCCTTTCAGTATCTCCATCTAGTTATAGCCACAAGTTTCGATCTAACACACAAAAGTCAACATACTTGGAAACTCTGACTCCTAATCCCCTTTGCTATTTAAACGGTCTTTAAAACAATGGTCTGCATCAAACGTTATTGCTAGCCCATTGAAATACGAAGGAATTTGAGGGTAAGATAAGAAGAAGCGGTATGTTGTACATCGTGTGTCAATATTATAATGAAAAGTACAAAAGGTATTGTTTATTTTGGGGATACTAAAGCTGATGTTCCCCTGTCTGTGATAGTAAATTTCTTCTTGCATATTTTCAGTCTCACCTCAACAGAAACCCTGATCAACAATAAGGTGCAATTTTCAAAGATAGAAGGGAAACAAAAGAGGATGGTGTGAAAAAGTAATTTGCACCAATTACTTATCACAACATTCTCTTCAGTTTCACATCTATATTTGGTCAAATACGCGCGACTGATGATGAGAGGCTTTTGTAGAAGTGAACCTAAGTATGATATAAAACTAGAAAACGCAAGGCAGACATACAAAGTATATATATGAAAACTGACCAGCAGTCGACCTCGATCTGACTTGAAGTATAATGTTATCCTCTAGTTCATAATAGTTGAGATCACCACCTAGACACTTATTATCAGCTTCCTCTTCAGATACTCCTCTAACCATGTAACACCCTAACCCGACAAGGGCTAAAAAGCTACATTATGGTGACAAATCAGAACGTACAACGCAAGCGGAAGACTTATAAACATAAAAGTTACAAAGGTATTCTAATGATAGCTACTCTATACAAAATAATTTCCAAAACTGAAATACAACTCCAAGCTTAAATCTAACTGAAGATAAATCAAAATCTAAACCAAGAGCAAAGGGGTATCTATCGTCAGGGTAGTCCACTAAGAG
>CP139505.1:225375846-225455846 GCA_021014915.2 Artemisia tridentata subsp. tridentata | reverse complement strand
GGGGGCCTTTCGGGTTTTTTGAAATAACAATCTACCAAATTCCCTTTTAAACTTTTAACAAAAAATTAACGAATATTTAATTCAACTTCGATTTTAAAAATTTAAGAAAAGCAAGTTTCGTACATTTATTATAAGCAACATTTTATTCACTTTACATATATTTTTTTCTTTTCAATTTTTTTTTGTAACCATAATTTTAAAACTTGCACCCATACTTGTGAATTTACTCACTTGCTTTTCCCACCATTATTTCGCTTTTAAGAAGGTATGCTTGTTCAAAATTTAAATAAAAATTTTTGAACTCTTTACCCCTATATCTAAAAATTGTATAAAAAATTTGTAATAAAACGTTTTCTAATTTTAAAATTTTGACAATAGCAAAATTTAGCTTATGGGAAGAAAAACAAAAAAATTTAAAATGATGAGCCTTTAAGATAACCAACTAATCCTTGTTAGCTTCACAACTTTTTTTACTCTATCATTTATCGTTCTTCGCAAATTTAAATCTTTAATAAAAAGATCCGCGAATGTTTAGTCAAAATGGTTAAGGGGGACAAGCTAGGGCTCAAAAAACAACCCAATTTTCCCAGTACCCAAATGTTTAAAATTTTCTCCTTAGCCCAATGGAAAAACAAAATGGTCAAACAACACTTATGATATTTTTGAAAATTTTTTTTTAAATTTTCTCATTTTTTTGGATTTTTGGTGGAAAAAACAGGGTTGTGAGGGTATACGAAAAAATGCAAGGCAAAATCAAATCAAGATACCACTAGCCCTAAAATAAAACATTGTCCTCAATGTTTTAAAGGGGTAAGGGTCATCCTATGCAAACAAGGCGTTTATGAATTATGCAAAAGACAAGTTAATCGATAAAATAAAGGATACGTACTTCTCATATACAAAAACCCTGAAAACGAGATTTTCACACATCGGCCCATTATGCACACAACAACAGAGACAAAAAAAAGAATTTTAAGAGATAAAACCTTCAAAGTTACCTAGGTTAGACACAAAAACACTGATAAGCATGGGTTTCTCCACGAAAGCGCTTGTTTATGATCGAGTCTTTAGCTTGACTCGCCCCGAATTTTTGGTCGTGGGAAAAAATTTGAGTCTGGGTCAACCCTGGGTTTGGGATGTCCCTCCCAAGGGAATGTTTTAAACTATGACGTTCACCCTGAAGTTGGGTCGTCGGTTTGGGGATAACTCGATGGCACCCTAAGGAAAACGTTGGCAAGGTGAATGGTCCATTCCCAAAAGGGTTTTAAGTTTACCCCGAGAATATCTTCAATCGGAATTGCAAAAGAAGGACTCGCTTACCAACGTTGAAAAACGCGGTTCTTGAATTTTTTTGGGGGTCATGGATCTTCTTTGTTTTTTCTTTGTAGATCAAAGAGTTCTCCCTAAACTTGTTCACAAATTCATTTAATTCATTGAGTTGAATTTCCGGTGACACCCGCGACTTAAGATCAAAGTTTGTTGCTTCAAGGCCCAAAAGGCTTTGTGCTCGAGTTTGATTGGTGATGACACGCCTTTCCGTACACAAACTTGTAAGGAGTACACCGTAGGTGTTTATAAGCGGTACAAAGGCCCAAAAGGGCATCTTTTAATTTATCCGACCAAGATGCACGGTTTTTCCCCCTTAGGTCCTTTCCAAGATTTTTTTAAAACCCACGGTTTGAAAAATTCCACTTGTCCACTTGTCTGTGGATGATAAGCATAGCAGCGGTGAGTGACCCGTACTTTAGATGACCTTTGCAAATGGTCATTACGAAATGCGTACCGCGATCACTTATTATTGCTGGGGGAGTTCCAAACCTAGCAAAAAAAAGATTTCAAAAAATTTAAAGGACTACTGGGCATCATTGGTGGGGAGTGCTTTCGCCTCACCCATTTTGACAAATAGTCGGGCAGCCACGAGTATGTACTTTTTTTCCCCCACGAAAAAAGGACGGGGAATGGGCCCCAAAAAAAAAAAAAAAAAAAAAAAAAAAAAAAAAAAAAAAAAATAAAAGGAAAAGGCCCCAAACCCCCAATCAAGATCTGCAAATTGAATTGATTTGTGGATTTCGTTCTTTTGCGGATTTTTCCTTGACGTTGGAAGAGTCACATGACTTTACAAGTCGTGAGCATCACGGTAATTTGTTGGCCGGTAAAAAACCGGAATCAAAGGGACTTTCCTAGCAGTGTAGTTGGCCCATGATTTCCCCCGTGGGTCCATTATGGAAAGGCGAAAGGATTAACGCTTCTTACCCTTAAACCCCGGGCCAGATGACTTGACCCGCATAGATTTTAAACAGATAGGGTTTACCCCAAAAGTAATGCTTTACATCTTTGAAGAATTTGTTCTTTTGTTGGGATGACACCCCTTTAACCAAAAAAATACCGATGGTATTTTGAAAAAGTCAGCAAAACCATGGGGGGTATAGAATTTCCCACGAAAGATCCCACGTTAAGTGTCTCGAGAGGGAAAGTTTCATTAATTTCCTTTTTCAAGCTCGCTTTGGTGGGGTTCTTAATCGGAAGGGATGGTCAGTGCTAGGTTTCGGCTCTTTTTTTATCACGGATTGTGACATAAAAATTCTGAAGGAAGGAGGAAACCATGGGAAAGCATCTCGGCTTTGCCTCTTGTTTTGCAAAGAGATATTTGAGAGCGAGTGGTCCGTATACAAAATTGCTTTTGACAGTATAAAATATGGCCGAATTTTTCAAAAGCATACCCCACGACAAAGTAATTCTTTTTCGTTGTGGTGTAATGAGCTTGAGCTTCGTCATAGTTTTTGCCTAGCATAATGAAATAGGCTGAAAGTTTTTGGGGCTTTTTCGTTGCCCCAAGCCCGACCTATTGCAAAAAAACACTTGCATCACACATAAGTTCAAAAGGTAGGTCCCAGTCAGGGGCAACTAAGATGTTGTGCTTCAGTAAGTTTTTTCTTTAGAGTTTAAAAAGCTTTGATGCATTCTTCAGAAAAAACGAATGGGGGTTTCCTTTTCCAAGGACGAGTATTGGGGGGAGTTTTTTTGAAAATCTTGATGAAATCTACGATGAAACTTTGCATGACAAGAAAATCCAAATTTCCCTTGCGGGGTAGTGGGATGAGGTAGCTTACGAAAACATAAAACTTTAGCCTTATCGACCTCAAATCCCGTTCTTAAAAAATTTTATGGCCAGGACAATGCTTCTTTGACCATAAAATGGCTTTTCTCCCAATTTAGACACAGATTAGTGTCTTCACATCATTGAAGCATTTTGTCTAAATTGGATAGACATGTTTCAAGCGAATTCCCAAAGACAGAGAAATCATCCATGAAGACTTCCATTGTTTTTTCAATCATGTCATGGAAACTAGCCATCATACAACGTTGGAACGTTCCAGGAGCATTGTGATTCGTTTGAAAGTACGTATATCAAAAATACACCCGATACGTGCGAGTCAGCAAATCAACTTCTTAGGAAAAAGGTCAACGTGCAAAACTCACAAGTAAGATGTATGTGATACCGGGCAAGTGTTACCCGGGTCGTTTCCCAACGAGGTGTGAATGGAGGATATCGTTTGAGGTTTGTAATTAAAATGCTTGAAAGTTGTATTTTTACTTTTTGTTTTGTTTTAAACTAAACTAAAAGATTAAAGACTATTTTAAGTGATTAAAACTACTAGATTAATTAAGCAAAACTATGACGATAAAAACGAGCTCTAGAAAATAAAATAATAAAAAGATTTGGTTGCTAAGTAATAATTGAACTAATAATAATTAATTCTACAATAGTAAACAAAATGTTAAACTAAGTATTTAAGCTAAAAATGATAAAAAAGGTAAGAGAATAAGGACCCGGTGATTTACACGAGAGAATTACCACCCGACCTTATAAACTAAACAAATTATTAAAGTCTATTTCTCTATTGACTTTACTTTTACTAATTTGTTAATAAAGGCTTTATTAACTAAATAGCTTAATAAAAGTTATTAAAGTTGTAAACTTTAATGATTTTTATGCTTATAAGACCCTTAAGCTCCTCGCCTTAGGTCGCGAAAGATAAGAGATCAAAGAAAAACAAGAACTTTATTAAAGGTTAGCAATAATAAACAATAATAAGCAATGCTATTATATGAAATAAGCTAAAAGTAGTCTAAAATGTAAAAAAGATTAAAATTTTATAACTAAAAACTATTAGATCTAAGTCCACCCGAAGCCAAGTTGCCCACTCCGAAGAATAGACGCGAATCGGGTATTTTTTAAGGACTAGATCTAAATGAACAAGCTATATAAAGCTAAATTACTAGGACTAGTATTAAAACTAGAATAGATCGGACTAGTATTAAAACTAGAATAATTACTAGGGCAAATACCAAAATAATACATTAAAGTTGCCATTTTTTGCCATTGTATGGTCTTACCTTTTTTTTTCGTAAAAGTGTGACTAAAGTTATGAAATCGGGTCATTGTGGGTATATTTTACACCCTGGCCAATTCTAGCGTGTGCCACTTGCCAGCGTGGCTGGAACTTGGTTTTTAACCCGTTTTTTCCCTATGCCAGCGTGTCCCACTCATATTATTTAACCCCTTTATTCCCCACATACCCCTAACATCATTCACATAATACATAACCCTATATTATCTAAACCACCCTATCCAACACAAAAAAGTATGAGGTCTTCATCATTCTTTTTCAAGATCAACATTTTTCAAGATCCAATCGAATGACAATGCAAGAATGATGGATGCAACATCATTGTAAGTGTCGTTTGCCTGTGGAAGAACAAGTTTCATGGACACTTGATAACCCGGGGAGAAGATTTATGGCTTGCCCTATTTATGTAAGAATTGTCATTTTCGTTTAAATCGTTTTAATGGAATGGTGTTGTTATAATTTGGATACCCGTTTAATTTTCTTGTATTTGTGATAGGATGAAGATTGAAAAGTGTAATTTTTATGGGTTTTTAGAATCAGAGCTACCAAGTGATTACTACAGGTATCTCTTTTTCAACTTACATGAAGAAAACAAAAGGTTGAAGAACATGCTCAAGAGAAGAAACTGCTCTCAAGATTCTAGTTTGGAAATGGGTCAGTTGAAGGAAGAAGTGACTGTGATCAAGTCAAAAGTTGGAGTGTATGACAAAGCTTGTGGTTGTGCTAAGTGTCTTAGTTATTGTGTTGGGTTTTATTGTTGCAACCAGGATTGTGTAGTGACAAATATGATAGTGGTTAGGATGTGTTGTTTTGTTATGTTGTCTTTTGGTAGTCTGATGAATGCAAGGTTTATCTCCCTAAATGTAACAGCTATGTTATATAGCATTGTAGTTTGAATGCAAGGTATATTTTGTGCTACCAATGTTTGTTTAAAGTTGTAAAAATCATACCAAAGTTACATGCATAATAGGCTCTTGAAACTGCATAAATCATACTCATATGGGCATTAAAGTTCAAACTGCATGAAACTACATAAAACACCATAAATTCATACCAAACTGCATCATTTACAAAAGGTCAACAGTCAATACATCCAAATGCCCACAAATGTACAAAACTGGGCATCATAGTTAAAACTGCATCACTTTCAAAGTGGGTATGACAGTTACCCATATACAGGATTACATAATTAGTGCACAACATATAGGTACAAAAGAAGTGCACACAGTTAAAACATTAGTTACATAAAATACATCTAATTGTTTAAGTTCCACAGCATATAAATACAAAAGAAGTGGACTGAAAATAGGATGCATTTCACTACAAAGTGTGAGGACTCGAAGTTGAGCTACCAATTCCAGGTGATTCTTTGCAAGTTTCTTCTTCAGGATTCTTTCACTTTTCTCTCTTGGTTTCACAAACTTTGGCCTTCCTCTTGTAGCTGATGCTGTCTGTGATGACTAAGTGGGTTTGCTTCATCAGTTACAAAGTTAGAAGACTGAGAAGGTGCTTCATCATGATGACTTTGAGTAGGTTCAACTATTGGATCTGTTACGCTATCTGTTTCATCAACACCAAACCATCTCCCCAACCTTGAACCAGAAAAAACCTACCCCTTCCCCTTTGTTTGCTCCCCTTTGCACTGTCCCTCTTTGCCTAAGACCGTCTTCAAAACTCACGCTTTTCCTAGTGTTCATTGAAGGTGCTTTAGTGGTAACTCAGCTGATGGTGTAGGCAGTTGTGTGTGTTGTCTGACTAGGTTCAGCCCTACTTGCACTTGCTTCTGATGGTGGTACTAATGGTGGAATTGGTTGATAACCTGGAATAGGAATGGATGGTGGTACCATGGGATCCTTATCAACTACCGATTTATCTTTATAAGGTCTACCTTTCTTAACTGGGGCTTTGGGTGGTTTCATAACTGTTGGGTTCTTGCAACCCTCTTTTTATTATGACCTTGTTGCAAACAATTTTGACAAGTCATAGGACAACCAGTCTTAGGCACTCTGTTTGGGTTTTTTTCATGACGGGACCTAATTCTCTTTTTTCGTGGCCTACCAGGCATCTTTTTTGGTATAGGAGGCAATACCCTAGACATCTCACTACAATCAGACCAAAATGTCATTCCAGCTACAGGTTTTAAGTATGAATGATAGGTAGCATAAAAAGACTGTTTTCTAAAACAGTGTGGGACATAATCTTCTGGTCTCCTATTCAATTTGAATATAACTGCAATGGCATGAGTGCATGGAAAACCTGATAGCTGCCACATCCTGCAGCTACATGTTCTGTGTTCTTCATCCACACCAAATGCATCAGATCCATTTCTCACTTCAAAAATCGCTCCACCAGCCGGGATAACACTCCAAACACTAAACAATATATAAAATGTAAGGGAAACAAGTTATAATTCATATCTTACTGATGTAAATTTACACAGCAAAAGAGGTTGAAGCTTAAAATGTATATTACCCTTGATCATCTTTAAGGAGTTCCAACCTTTTCTGAATATTCGGACAAATGTCTTCGGTCCATTTTTCCAAGTTCTTCCTCATCGTATTCATCCTCTCCATAACTATAACCCTCATCGCCTCCAACATACTAATTAATGGTTTATCTCTTACTTGTAAAAGCACAGAATTAAAACACTCGCTAAAACCATTCTCTACAGCCTCCAGTTGGATCCTATGTGAAAATATGCTCTTGACCATGTTTTTGGATCCTTATCTAATAGATACTGATATGCACCTGGATTCGCCCTTTTCATCCTGCCCATTATCTTGTTGAACAGTCCCGGATAACTAGCTTTTGAAGCAACCCAGAATAAGCTTCTAAACTCAACACCACTATATGTTTCTTAAACCCATCATAAATGTGTTCTAGCGCATTGTCTGTGTTCCGCATCTGGCATCACATCCTTTACGGCTTCAATCAGTCCCTGCATTTACATATTACATATTTAAAATTTATTTCACAAAAAATGTATCTAAACTAAATATACATTTAATTACCTTGTGTTGATCAGACATCAGCGTTAACCCATTCCCAGTTGGGTAACCAATATCTTCTCCAAGTAACTCGAGAAAACCATGTCCAATTATCCTTGTTCTCTACATTCACCACAGCCCATGCTACCCGGGTAAATGTGGTTGTTTGCATCTCTGCCAATTGCCGTAAGGATTTCCCCAACATTTGGTTTCTTGAGGAAACATCCATCCAAAGCAATTGCGGGTCTACATCCCTTCTTCCATCCCTCTTTCAGTCCATGTAAGCAAACATAAAATCTATCGAAGTATGTTTTATCATCTGGATTCACTGTTACTCCAACCCTAACTGTTGAACCCTTATTAGAGTCTAATATAGCCTTAGCATATGACCTTATATAACCATAATGATCATCAGCAGTTGATTGCCCTTCGTTCAACGTAAATCTTTTTGCATACCTACATTGGTTCTTACTTGCAATGCACTTATACTTTCTCAACACTAACTCGGCAATTTCATGTAACCTTATCTCTGGATGCATCCTAATCTTATTGCCAAAGTGTCTACCGATAAACTTGTAGCTCACTAAACTTCCAAACTTAAAATCTCTAACACAACTATGGTAATCATGAAGAGAAATGCACTGAAATGATTTCTCACCTTTCAATTGCTTTCCGTAACACCTCCATGGACATGCAGATACTCCACCTTTCTTCGCACTAGGGTATTGTTTCCACTTACTGGCCTTCCCCTTTTTTGGATTCTTGAGCCTCTCTGGTCTTAACCCACACCTAGCTATTATGTAGTTTGGTGAGCATTTTTCTAACCAAATAGAGAAACCATTTGCCAAAGCATAGTAAGTCAGGCATTCCTTGAATTGAGTTGCATTAACAAATTTTTCACCAACCTGAAATCAAAATACTTTGTTAAGTGAATTCAATGAAACAGTTCATAAACACACATATATATATATATATATATATATATATATATATATATATATATATATATATATATATATATATATATATATATATATATATATATATATATATAATCAAAAAACTTTGTTAAGTACTCAAACACATTACCGATGGTTTCTTCATTCTCCAATGCGTATCGGCATCATAAGTAGGATACTTGTCCACCTTTTTCTCAACTATTGTAAATGGATCTGAAAGATCCTCATCAACTTGCCTCAAGTTCCTCATCAAACCATCCATGAATGCCTCATGTTGAGCGACTGTTGCACTCTCATCATCATCGTAAGATCTCTTCTGTCTAGAACTGCTCTCACAACCATCTTTTTCAGAAAATGATGTCTGCTTTGATGGCTTGGGGGCCATCTTTGCATTGGATTTTCTCTTCCTAAGTTCAATTAAGTCATCTTCACATTCTGACAAGTAATCTACAGACTTATCGGAGTATTCACTGTCACTTTCACTAGAATCATGATCCATTGAGTATTTCCTTATTTCATCTAATTCCGTATCACTGTCACTGGAATCATGATCCATAACACTTGGGTTCACATTTTCTTCGATCACAATACCCTTAGCCTTTCTAGCCTGAGGCTTTATTTTCGGTGCTTTACCTTTATCAATCATAATACTCTTGCCCTTATCTACTACCTTCTTAACTTGTGCATCAGAAATATGAACCGCCACTTCATCAACATTAACTGCCGTTTCATTGTTAACTTGTTGTGCATCAGAACTATCAAACACCACTTCATCAACATTAACTGCCGTTTCATTGTTAACTGGTTGTGCATCAGAAGTATCAAACACCACTTCATCAAAATCAACTGGTGTTTGATCATTAACTAGTGTTTCAGTGGGGTGTTCTCTCCTAACTGTTCTAGGCTTAACTGGTGAATGTAGGCGTCGTGCTTCTTCCTCAGCCCATCCAACTAGTTCATCCCATGACATATTCCCAGCATCCTTTTGCGTAATCCCATTAATCCTAAGTTTAGAAGTGGCCTCATCACAAGAATCCTCAAAACACAAGTTTGGAATGTAATAATCATCCAACTTTTGAGGAATGTGTGCCAAATACATGTTTACTAACCCATAAGTATCAGCAAATCCATACATTGATTCCAATTCGACATCACCTCCAATTATTTTCAATCCTTTTTCTAACTCACACTCTGGTAACTTAAAAAACATGGCATAAAAGGTTACTTGCAGCGTCTCTTCTAAAAACTTACGTAAACTATCATAGTCTAACATCTTATCTTTTCGAATCATCATATGATAACAACCACCATTTTCATACCTTAATGGTGAGAAATAAAACACTCCATCAAAATACACATCAAAGATGTAGCCATCTGGTAGAACCATCCTATAGAAATACATATATATGTATATATAAGCATATGAAAACAAAAATAAAAAAACAAATTAATGTGGGGGACCAATATAATATAGTGTATGTTACCTTGTGCCCACATGAATTGAAGAAAAAACACTGAAATCGACAAGAATCTAGGTGATATATTAAACTAGGGTTTTGTGGGGTAAAGGGGAAGAAAAGAGGCAGATAAGGTTTTGGATTGTGTGGTCCAATTATTATAAATATGAGTGGGACACGCTGGCATAGTGAAAAAACGGGTTAAAAACCAAGATCCGGCCACGCTGGCAAGTGGCACACGCTAAAATGGCCAGGGTGTAAAATATACCCACAATGACCCGATTTCATAACTTTAGTCCCACTTTTACGAAAAAAAAAGGTGAGACCATACAATAGCAAAAAATGGCAACTTTAACGTATTGTTTTGGTATTTGCCCTAATTACTAAACAAAAAGAAAACTAAAAATAAACAGACAAACTAAATTTTAAATGCTCTCAAACTTAAGAAATGTCAAGGCTTATTTGAAAAATAAGCCGAGCTTCATAAGCTCATGCATCTCTTTTGGTGTTTGAATTGAGCCAGAGGGTAAAGTAAAGAAGAGATAATAAGATATAATAAGCTAAAACTAATAAATGCTTAAGAAGACAGAAATTAAATGCTAAATATAAAGTTAAAACATAGTATAAATTGAAAGAAATAACTGTTGCAGAAAATTAAATGTCTAAAAGTGTACTGAAAATAAAAATGCTGAATGAAAATTACAAGCTATCTTAAAAAAAAAAACTGCTGAAAACTTAAAAAAAAAAAAAAAACTACTTCTTCTCTTCACGGATCATCTCTTTTTATAGGCAATTTGAGGCGGTTAGTTTGCCAAGCCACGCCACGTGGCGCTTGGTAATTGGTTGTAGATAACTTGTTGCGTCTGAGAATGGAAGTGGCAGAGTACATCACGTGACTTAGTGATTTAATTTGGGCAAGTGGAGCTTCACGTGCCTGGCTTTTCATTGTTTCCATCTTTATTTTTTTTTCTTCTTTTTTCTTTTGTCTTTACGTCGCAATGGCCAAAGCATTTAAACCACCAAAGAATATTAAAACTTGTGTTGTGTTGATCAAATCTACAACACAGTATCCATGTCATCGATCTTTAATATCATGAGATTTTTTCCTTTCTTTCATTCTGTCGCATGCACAAGATTGCAGATCATCACATGATATATATTCTTTTATTATTTCTTTTATTAGCTGGACTTGGGCTATGATGCATGTTGGGCCTGTTGACTTCATTTTAATATGTGGGCTGCGTCAGGACTTGGGCTTCGTTTAGTCTTTTGATTTTTCGTCTTTAGCCTCGATGCTCCAAATACAATTATTATTGATCCCGTAATTTCGTACTCTTTCCAATCTCATGCTCATTTTTGTCCATTTTGCCTTTCTTTTTGTCTTTTTCTCATATCCGTACCTGCACATATATAAACACAAAAACAAGGATATCTGCAATATAATTTGGGTGTTTTTGGTCATTTTTTTGTCTTTTATGGGTATAAAATGATGAGTAAACAGACACTCATCAATCCCCCACACTAAGCTATTGCTAGTCCCTAGCAATCCGATCATATGAAGTAATGAAAGGATCAAAAGAAAATCAAGTATTCCCCATTTTGATTTTTATATAATGCCAGAAATTTAAACTAGAACAAAAATATATACATGCTTGATTTCCAAAAATGGTATCATGGAACGGGATTCACACAAAATGGGTGTCTCCAGGGAATTGTAATCGTCATCCTCTTTTTATACTCCCAACTAAGCTCAAACTCAATGTGCAAATGTTTTTGTAAAATGCTAACACTACTTATACTAATAATCTATGTAAGCCGAGACTTAACTTTTCACTCCCACAATTTATCAAGTTTAAGGTGAGTGTGCTCATTTTCAAAATTTTGACCGCAAAAATCGACATTTATTATGGTTTTCATTTGTTTAAGTCAAATACTAATTTACCGGGAACCTCGAAAATCTAAGGATCGAAAAGGGCCTTTCCCATGTAACGGCTTTCTTCTCGGCACATCCCAAACCAGTTGGTTTTAGGTGACCAGGCTTTTGACACCCCACAGAGAATAGTACCGGAATCAGCGGAATTTCGATTTCAAAGATTTTGGATATTCCCACTAAGCTAGTATTAAATACTTAAATAGATAACAACAAACGATCATTTAGAGATTAAAGACTCAAAGGTGAGATCACTCCATGTAACGGCTTTCTTCTCGGCACATCCCAAACCAGTTGGTTTTAGGTGACCAGGCTTTTGACACCCCACAGAGAATAGTACCGGAGCTTTCGGGGTCTTTGAAATCAACAATCTACTAAATTACCGTTTAACCTTTATGACAAAAATGACGAATCCTAGTTCAACTTCCGATTTAAACTTAAGAAAAAGCAAGTTTCTTACATTTATTCAACATATATATCTCTACTTTTGCAACATCAAAACTTATTGCATTTTGCAATATCATTCCATTTTCTTTTTCTTTTTTTTTTTTTTTTTTTTTTTTTTTTTTTTTTTTTTTTTTTTTTCATTCATCATCATTTTTTTTTATTATTATTTTTTTTTTATTTACATATATGCTTTCCCAAAAATTAAAATAAGAAGTTGAACTCGGGCTCTATATCAAAATTGTATAAAAATTCGTTTTGCATAACAACATGATTTTAGCGTTCAAACGTTTGAAAACAGCACGTATTTAATCAGATTAGTTATTTTCTGGGAGGAAAAGCCATAGATTACTTGTATAAGCTCTAAAGAAAACCAACTATTCTACGTTTAGCATTTTCATTTGCATATATCGTAAAACCTTAGTCTAATCGTTAAGGAAGTAGCCAGATCAATACTCTGGCAGAGTCGGGATTCCCTTTGTTCTAACATAATCAAGACTAAACACTTCCTTTTTTTATTGCAATTTCTTATCTAAAAACGAAAAAAATTTAAAATTTTGGGCAAAAACGGGGGTACTAGGGCACTAGAAGGTACATATGTGACAAAATTCAAGAGAATTCCCCCACCACACTTAGAATTGAATATTGCCCTCAATATTCAAAGTACCGGCTATAATGCCGACACTTTTGAACGTAAAAAGGTAATACTAATAGCCAAGTGTGTGAAAGAAATCTCTATTTTCACAAACAGGATTAAAAAGATATCCCTAGATAATTGTTAGCAAAAGGATAGGATATTGGGCGGCTGGATTGAAAACAGGCGCGTCAATCATCACAATCCAAGGGAAACCTGAAAATCAGAGCAAACAACACAAAAGAGCACAGCACAGTGGGATTCCCCCACACTTAGTGTCAGAAAATACAAAGAAGTCAGAAACATGGGCGTTTACCCATGCAATGCTAATGTTTTTGTTAACCGAGTCACTAGCTTGACTCGACCCCGAATTCATTGGTCCATGGGGAAAGTTTGGAGATCCGGGACAACCATGGGTGGTATGTCCCCTCCAAAGTAATGCTTCAACCTATGACCGTTCACCTTGAAGTTTGGTCCGTCGTTTTGAGATAACTCGACGGTACAATAAGGAAAAACTTTGGCAAATGTGAATGGTCCAGTCCAACGGGTTTTAAGTTTACCCGAGAATATCTTTAATCTAGAGTTAAAAAGAAGGACTCGATCACCAACGTTAAAAACGCGGTTCTTGATTTTGGAGTCATGGATCTTCTTTTTCTTTTCTTTGTAGATCAAAGAGTTCTCGTAGGCTTGATCACGAAGTTCATTTAATTCATTGAGTTGAACTTTGCGGTGATCACCCGCGGACTTTAGGTCAAAGTTGGCATGTTTTAAGGCCCAATAAGCTTTGTGCTCGAGCTCGATCGGTAGATGGCACGCCTTTCCGTACACAAGCTTGTATGGAGTACACCCGATGGGTGTTTTATAAGGTGTACGGAAGGCCCAAAGTGCGTCATCTAGTTTATCCGACCAGGATGCACGGTTTTCACCTATGGTCCTTTCCAAGATTCTTTTAATACCACGGTTTGAAACTTCCACTTTTCCACTTGTTTGTGGGTGATACGCGGTAGAAAGACGGTGAGTAATACCGTACTTAAGCATGACCTTTGCAAATTGGTCATTGCAAAAGTGCGTACCGCGATCACTAATGATAGCACGAGGAGTTCCAAACCGAGAAAAGAGCGATTTCAAAAATTTACACACTACTCGGGCGTCGTTGGTGGGGAGTGCTTTCGCTTCAACCCATTTAGACAAGTAATCGACAGCCACGAGTATATACTTGGCCCCATAAAGTCAATGCCCCAAACGTCAAAGATTTCACAAACTTGAACGACGTTTTGTGGCATTTCATCTTTTTGAGAGATCTTCCCGTGACGTTGACAAGAGTCACAAGATTTGACTAAGTCATGGGCATCACGGTAGATTGTGGGCCAATAGAAACCGGAATCAAACACCTTCTTGGCGGTGTAGTTGGCACCATGATGTCCCCCCGTGGGTCCATTGTGGCAAGCCTTAAGAATTTCAACGGCTTCTTGGCCGTGAACACACCGCCGGATGACTTGATCCGCACACACTTTAAACAAGTAGGGGTCGTCCCAAAAGTAATGCTTCACATCTTTGAAGAATTTGTTCTTTTGTTGGGATGACTTCCCTTTAACCACAAAGTTACCCGCTTGGTAATTTGCAAAATCGGCAAACCATGGGGTACTAGAATCACCACGAAAAGATACCACGTTAAGTGTCTCGAGAGGAAACGTTTCATTTATTTCCTTTTTCTCGAGCACACTTTGGTGAGGATTCTCTAATCTGGACAAATGATCAGCAGCAAGGTTCTCCGCTCCTTTTTTTATCACGGATGATGATATCAAATTCTTGCAGGAGGAGAACCTATCGGAGCAATCTCGGCTTTGCATCTTGTTTTGCAAAGAGATATTTGAGAGCCGAGTGGTCCGTATACACTATGCTTTTTGACAATATTAGGTATGGCCGGAATTTTTCAAAAGCATACACCACGGCAAGTAATTCCTTTTTCGTTGTGGTGTAATGAGCTTGAGCTTCCGTCATAGTTTTGCTAGCATAATGTATAGGCAGAAAGTGTTTGCCTTTTCGTTGCCCCAAGACCGCACCTATTGCAAAATCACTTGCATCACACATAAGTTCAAAAGGTAGGTCCCAATCGGGGGCAACTAGAATCGGTGCTTCAGTAAGTTTTTTCTTTAGAGTTTGAAAAGCTTTGATGCATTCTTCAGAAAAAACGAATGGAGTTTCCTTTTCCAAGAGACGAGTCATAGGCCGGGAGATTTTTGAAAAATCTAGAATGAATCTACGATAGAAACCGGCATGACCAAGAAAACTCCTAACACATTTGACAGTGGTGGGATGAGGTAGCTTTGCAATTACATCAATTTTAGCTTTGTCGACCTCAATCCCGTTCTTAGAAATTTTATGGCCATGGACAATGCCTTCTTTGACCATAAAATGGCTTTTCTCCCAATTTAGACACAAATTAGTGTCTTCACAACGCTGGAGCATGTTGTCTAAATTGGAGAGACATGATTCAAACGAATTCCCAAAGACAGAAAAATCATCCATGAAGACTTCCATTGTCTTTTCAATCATGTCATGGAAAATAGCCATCATACAACGTTGGAACGTTCCAGGAGCATTGCACAAGCCAAAAGGCATGCGTCGGTATGCGAAAGTTCCGTATGGGCATGTGAATGTAGTCTTTTCTTGATCCTGTGGATCAATGGGAATTTGAAAGTAACCCGAGAAACCGTCGAGAAAACAATAGTATTCGTTTCCCGCTATTCTTTCGAGCATCTGATCCATGAAGGGTAAAGGAAAATGGTCTTCACGGGTGGCGTCATTCAACTTTCGATAGTCAATGCATACACGCCATCCCGTTACCAATCGAGTTGGAATTAACTCGTTTTCATCGTTTTCAACCACGGTGATACCACCCTTCTTAGGAACACAATGAATAGGACTCACCCAAGGACTATCAGAGATAAGGTAAATTAATCCGGCATCAAGGAGTTTGATAACTTCCTTTTCTATAACCTCGTGGATCTTGGGATTAATCCTTCTTTGATGTTGAACCGATGGTTTATAATCATCCTCCATTAAAATTTTGTGTGTACAAAATTGAGGGTTAATACCCTTAATGTCGGACAGTCTCCAAGCAATAGCTTGTTTATGCGACTTTAAAACCTTTATGAGAGCGGTTTTCTCCTCATCATTTAAGTCTTTAGCAATAATGACGGGAAATTTATCGTTTCCCTCCAAAAATGCGTACTCAAGGTGAGGTGGAAGGTCCTTAAGTTCGACCTCAGGAGGATCATCAGATTTTTCAATTGGTTTGATCTCCTCATTATGAAGTTCTTTCGGAGGGAGAGAAGATGGATCATCATTTAGTAACTTCTCAAGGAGAAGAATGTCTCCCTCCCAATCAAATACATTTTCATCAATTCCCGATGGAATTGAATCACAAGACAAACAAGCTTTAATCTCTTCCAAAATGAAGTCACCTCCCTCAAATGGAGTGAGAGAGGGGAAAGAGTGAGCGATGATAGGATCAAAAGAAGTGGGATTTCCACTTGAAGAATCTGAGAATCCGAGGACTTGTTGAGCGTACTCCTCATAAGTATTGTCAAGAATATCGATCCGGTTAATCGATATGTCATCATGTTTTGAGGAGTACCTCAAGGTTTGATTCAGATTGAATGTTACGGATTCGTTATTAACACGAAGTGTTAACTCTTCTCCATAAACGTCAATCAGTGCACGTCCTGTTCTCAAGAAAGATCTCCCGAGAATGAGAGGAACTCGGGGATCGCATTCAAAATCCACAACTACAAAATCGGCGGGGAAATGAAACTTTCCTACTTTGACAAAAACATCTTCAGCAACGCCTTTAGGAATAGTAACAGTTCGGTCCGCCAATTCAAGAGTCATCCTTGTGGGAGTAAGTTCCGGGAGTGAAAGCTTTTCCCAGACGGAAAGAGGCATTAAATTGATGCTAGCACCTAGATCGGCTAAGGCTAGGCATTTTTCTAACTCCGGGAAATCACAAGGTATGAGAAATTTACCAGGGTCTCCTAATTTTTCTGGTAGTTTCTTAAGGAGCACCGCTGAGCAATTCTCATTCAAAGGGGTTTTTGTCAATTCAAATAATTTCTCCTTGTTGCTTAAAAGACTCTTGAATTGAGAAGCGAATTTTGGCATGTACAGCAGGGCATCAGCAAAACTAATATCGAAGTGTAATTTCTGAAAGATTTCTAGAAATTTCATCATTTGGCTGTTAGTTTTCTCATGGAGACTTTTATTATTAAGCCTTGAAGGATATGGAATTGAAGGCTTAGGATTTGTCTTCGGAACTTCAGGTTCCGGAATTGGAGTTGGTGGGATTGAAGGTGGGACTAGTGCTGTAGCTTGTGGGCTAGCAGTTTGTTCCTTGTCCTTAGTTACCTCAGTCTCTTGTTCCATTTCCCTCACCGGAGAAGGAATAGGAATCGAAGGTCCATCAACTTTCTTACCACTCCTAGTGGTAACAGCTTTGAACTCACCCTTTGGATTAGGGATGGTATTGCTCGGGAGAGATCCCGATGTTGAAGCTAGGTTGAGTTGATTCATAAGACTTGCGAACATGTTCTCAATTTTGCTTTGAGAATGATCAATCTTGTTATGTGTGGCCCAAAGATCATTTTTAAGCTCCATACCTTGCTTAGACATTGAGGTTTGGAAATCACCTTTCAAATTTATGATTTGGTTTTGCATTGCCCTTATGTTAGCCTCATTTGCTTTGATGTAATTAGCAAGTTCATTTGAGGGTACAATAGGAGCTTGGAAATTGGGAGCTTGGTAACCTTGGTTTAAGTATTGATTTTGAACATGTTGGCCTTTTCCTTGACCTTGATTGAATCTTTTTGGATTATTGGGTTGAGGAAACCCGAGTGGTCCCATTTGATTTGTAGAACGAAAATTTGGGTCAACTTGAGGACGGTATTGGTTAATCCCCTGGTTGTAAGACCCGGCTACAGCATGAACTTCAAAAGGATTGCCATCGGTGGCAGTACAATTGTAGTATGCATGAGGACCACCACAAGTGACACAAATTTCTTCCACCGCCTTGACTTAGTGTGGAGGAGCTGGTGGTGATGGAAGCTGATTTTGCTGAGATAGAATAAAAGCTTTCATAACCTCCGCGAGTTGGTCGACCTTGTCGTCTTAGCTAGAGGTTTTTACCAAAGATGAAGTAGAAGGAAAAGTATTCGTTTGCGAAATAACTGATTTGCTTCGCGAAGTTCATACTTGGGACTTGGCCTCGATAATGGCTAAAGCATCTTTCGTAGTCCGATTCATAAGATAACCACCTGCGGCGGCATTGAGAGAGTCTTGGTCGGTTTGGTTCAAGCCATTATAAAACGTATCAAGTTGACATAGTTCAGTAAAACCATGATTAGGACATTTACGAATTAATTCTTTGAAACGGTCCCATGCTTCACTGAACGATTCATCAAAGTGTTGGGTGAATTTTGTAATTTCATTCCCAAGGCTTGACATTTTTGATGGTGGAAAGAATTCATTCACAAATTTCTTCACTAAATCTTCCCATGTTAGTATTGAACGAGGGGGTTGTTTGTCGAGCCAATTTCTGGCTGCCCTGGCTAGAGAAAATGGGAATAGAAGTAGTTTGATTGCCTCTTGAGGCACATTCCGATATTTGATAGTGGATGTGATCTTGTTAAACCATCGAATGTGGTAATTAGGATCATCCCTTTCAAATCCGAAGAACAGACTTGCAGTTACTAATTGTAGCAACCCGGTTTTAAGTTCAAAACTATCGGCAACAATTGCTGGTACAACGATAGCTTCAGCGTATCCTTCAGTGGTTGCTTGAAGTAACTCAGACATGGTACGAGTTTCAACCACATCTTCTTCCGTCATAGTTTTATTCTGGGGTATGACAGATGAGGAACTTGAAGGTTTGACAGATGTTGAGGTAGCACTTTTTTTAACACGTTTTTTCTGATATGGAAGTGGTTTTTGCAAAGGGCTTGATGATTTAGATGAATGAGTTTGCATTCATGAAGAAAAAAATAACTTCACTAGGAAGGATCTCAAGTCACTAATCGTTTAAACCTTAACGATATTGTCGCAACACAACCTCCCCGGCAGCGTCGCCAAAAATTAATTCGTTTGAAAGTACGTATATCAAAAATACACACGATACGTGCGAGTCAGCAAATCAACTTCTTAGGAAAAAGGTCAACGTGCAAAACTCACAAGCAAGTTGTATGTGATACCGGGCAAGTGTTACCCGGGTCGTTTCCCAGCGAGGTGTGAATGGAGGATGTCGTTTGAGGTTTGTAATTAAAATGCTTGAAAGTTGTATTTTTACTTTTTGTTTTGTTTTAAACTAAACTAAAAGATTAAAGACTATTTTAAGTGATTAAAACTACTAGAATAATTAAGCAAAACTACGACGATAAAAACGAGCTCTAGAAAATAAAATAATAAAAAGATTTGCTTGCTAAGTAATAATTAAACTAATAATACACTACTAGAAAAAGGGCCTTTAATGACACGCTTTTTATGACACACACAATATAATGACACGCAAAATCGTAAGTCATAAAAAAACTGTCATAAATTGTAAAATCTGAAGGCTAGACGACAGGCATTTTTGTGTGTCATAAAATTCGTGTCATATCTCAAATTTTTTAAAAAACACGGACTTCCACCCTCACCCAACTCATTTCATTTTCACACTCATATCTCTAAAACACACACACACACACACAAAATAACTCTCTCTCTCTCTAAAAAACACAATCCGACAGCACCACCACCATCCGACGCACCACCACCGGACTCCACCTCCACCGACACCACCGAAACTCTCCACCCTAAAGTTTTGAGGTATTTTGATACATCTATGATTTTTGAACATTATTTTTGTAGATCTATAATATTTTTCGTTATTTATAGTTTTTTTTTGTAGATGTATAGATTTTTTTGTCGATCTATAATTTTTTTTTTATAGATCTATTCATTTTATTTGTAGATCTACTCGTTTTTATAAATTATCAAATGCTATGTTTCGTTGGCACAAGTAAAAGTCAGTCAGGAGATTATAGAAAGACTGTTGGTTATGTTGACGTTAAGCTGTGGAATGTGTTTGAGGACCCATTACTTGTTCCTTGATTTCGTTATAATTTAATGACTAAAGTATGAAGATGATTATTTATATATAGTAGATAGTTTACGAGTTATGATAGCGTGTTTTGTTGGTTTACGGACACCGGATCGTGGTAGTGAAAGAAGGTTTAGTGTTTGACATTTTGATTGATTTTGTTGTTGCAGGATATGCGAGATCTTAGGAACTGCTATGATGGACTAATAGCTGCTGCTGCTGCAGCAATGACAAATAGTATATTCGGTAGGTGGTATCTAAATGTTGTATTATTTGATTGCACTCAAGTTTCAAACTCGTAAGTATAATCAGTTAGGAGATTTAGAAAGTCGTTCATCCATGTTGACGGTACACTACTACAGTGTGTTTAGTCATGATACAATGGAATGCAATTTAGGACTCATTACTTGTCCCTCGATTAAACTGTATGTATAAGAGTTTCTTTAGAATGCTTCTTTTGCGATTACTGCTAATTCGCCTAATTACCTTAGATTATAATTTGTCGGTTTATTTGCTTATAGCTAGTGGTTGAAAAGATTGATTTGATATATTGACGTGTCTTGATGAATCTAAGCAGGTAGTAATAAATTACATTCGTGTGTGTTTGAAACTTCGATAACTTAGTTTGGAAGTGGAAATAACACTCGAAGGGGACTCAGTGGTATCTAGTTATCTCGGTTTCACAATCTAAAGGCCTTGTTAAGGAGAAGTATGGACCTACAAGACCATTGAAGCAACCAGCTTAAACCCTCTATAGATTCTAAGGGCAGAAAGGTTGGAGAAGAATGGTTTACCACTGCGAAAGTGGAGGATGAACTCACAAGGTGACTCTCTTTGTTTGTAAACTTAATATCCATTTCACACGTATCCATATTACATCACTTGAATATGCTAAATTGGGATTTCTGGTCATTTTTAGGTATCATGGCCCTGGTGCGAAGGCAAAATCTATTGTCTTGGAGTTGCTGAGAGGATTGTCTGCTGATTTGCAAGCTAAAATCAACGTTCTCGTGTTCGCCTCCATGTTGCTTGTCATAGCAAAAGCATTGTTTGCTCATGTGAGGTAGGCTGAATCTAAAAGTTGACGTTTGTATCAAATCGTGTGACTTTAAGCTTCTTAAATTGTTTTAACTAAATATTACATATTGATTAAACAGTGAAGGTAGGAGAAGAAAATGGGTGTTTCCAACTCTTGTTCAGTCCCATACTTGTGAGGTAAATTTCAATCCACCATCTATTTAATTATTGGTTAGTTTTCGGGCACATGCATGTTCATACTGAAATTGTATGCAGGAAACTGAACAAATAATCAGACGTCGTGAGATGAAGATTGTTGGTCTATCACCGTATTGGTTTGATGCAGCTGAAGGCAGTGCGGTTTTGAACACAGTTAATATGAAATCAATGTTTCTGTTGACCGGACCAAATGGTGGCGGGAAATCAAGTCTGCTTCGCTCAATATGTGCAGCTGCACTACTTGGAGTATGCGGATTTATGGTACCTGCTGAGTCAGCATTGATTTAACTAGAATAACTAATTGATCAGCATTTGTGAAGGTAAGCTTCTGAACATATCTAAAGGCCTTGTCTTTTTTTCCCTTCCAACTCACAAAACAGGAAATTAGTTATTCTAGTTAAATCGTGCTTATAATTATTTTTGTTTGTATGTTCTGCAGCTCAAAGACAAGTCGGTGAAACCGCTTTAAACGATACTAGTTCTCGATCACATCAGATAATAAGACTGGTAAGTATATGAATTTACTCGCAAACATGGTCTATTTGATGTACTTCTTATACCTCGTAATTAATAAGCTGGTGCTCTATACCTTTATTATTGTATATACATTTTTAAACCAAGATAATTTATTTAATAAGTTATTTGTCAATGCAGACAATAGAAAGCACACTCCGGGATACTTCAGACTGCGTGAGATCCTTTGTTTCAAGTCTGGTATGTTTCAACATTTAAATTTGAGTTTATATACTAATCCCAGGAGTATAATATGATAGACAACAAACTAAAACCATAAACTGCCATGTGGTGCAGAACTTTGTAGATTTAGCTGGAAGCGAAAGAGCATCACAGACAAATGCCGATGGTGCTAGGCTGAGAGAAGGTTGCCACATCAACCTTAGCTTGATGACTCTGACTACTGTGATTATGTAGCTATATATGTTCTACACATTTACCTGTATATCACCCATATATGTTTCTATAATTTTAGAATTTGAAAATAACTTGTAGTTGTATGAAACGCATTGTTTTGATATATATGAAATGCGCTTTTTTGCTATTTGTGTATTTATTTGTATTATGAGATTATCTGTTATTTAATGTGGGGATATTATTAATTTTATAAAAATTATTTTTTTTAAAAAAAATTTGAACCATGACACGCAAAAAATGGGTCATAAAATAGTGTCATAAAATTATGACGCGCGAAATGCGTGTCATAAAGCTTTATGACGGGTCGATCAATGACACCAAAAAGCGCGTCATCTGACCCCTTTTATGACACGCAATGCGCGTCATTAAAGGCCTTTTTCTAGTAGTGATAATTAATTCTACAATAGTAAACAAAATGTTAAACTAAGTATTTAAGCTAAAAATGATAAAAAAAAGGTAAGAGAATAAGACCCGGTGATTTACACGAGAGAATTACCACCCGACCTTATAAACTAAACAAATTATTAAAGTCTATTTCTCGATTAACTTTACTTTTACTAATTTGTTAATAAAGTTGAAGGCTTTATTAACTAAATAGCTTAATAAAAGTTATTAAAGTTGTAAACTTTAATGATTTTTATGCTTATAAGACCCTTAAGCTCCTCGCCTTAGGTCGCGAAAGATAAGAGATCAAAGAAAAACAAGAACTTTATTAAAGGTTAGCAATAATAAACAATAATAAGCAATGCTATTATATGAAATAAGCTAAAAGTAGTCTAAAATGTAAAAAAGATTAAAATTTTATAACTAAAAACTATTAGATCTAAGTCCACCCGAAGCCAAGTTGCCCACTCCGAAGAATAGACGCAAATCGGGTATTTTTTAAGGACTAGATCTAAATGAACAAGCTATATAAAACTAGGCAATTTGAGGCGGTTAGTTTGCCAAGCCACGCCACGTGGCGCTTGGTAATTGGTTGTAGATAACTTGTTGCGTCTGAGAGTGGAAGTGGCAGAGTACATCACGCGACTTAGTGATTTAATTTGGGCAAGTGGAGCTTCACGTGCCTGGCTTTTCATTGTTTCCATCTTTATTTTATTTTTCTTCTTTTTTCTTTTGTCTTTACGTCGCAATGGCCAAAGCATTTAAACCACCAAAGAATATTAAAACTTGTGTTGTGTTGATCAAATCTACAACACAGTATCCATGTCATCGATCTTTAATATCATGAGATTTTTTCCTTTCTTTCATTCTGTCGCATGCACAAGATTGCAGATCATCACATGATATATATTCTTTTATTATTTCTTTTATTAGCTGGACTTGGGCTATGATGCATGTTGGGCCTGTTGACTTCATTATAATATGTGGGCTGCGTCAGGACTTGGGCTTCGTTTAGTCTTTTGATTTTTCGTCTTTAGCCTCGATGCTCCAAATACAATTATTATTGATCCCGTAATTTCGTACTCTTTCCAATCTCGTGCTCATTTTTGTCCATTTTGCCTTTCTTTTTGTCTTTTTCTCATATCCGTACCTGCACATATATAAACACAAAAACAAGGATATCTGCAATATAATTTGGGTGTTTTTGGTCATTTTTGTGTCTTTTATGGGTATAAAATGATGAGTAAACAGACACTCATCACATTGCATAAGCCAAAAGGCATGTGTCGGTATGCAAAAGTTTCGTATGGGCATGTGAATGTAGTCTTTTCTTGATCCTGTGGATCAATGGGAATTTGAAAGTAACCCGAGAAACCGTCGAGAAAACAATAGTATTCGCTTCTCGCTAGTCTTTCGAGCATCTGATCCATGAAGGGTAAAGGAAAATGGTCTTTACGGGTGGCGTCATTCAACTTTCGATAGTCGATGCACACATGCCATCCCGTAACCAATCGAGTTGGGATTAACTCGTTGTCATCATTTTCAACCACGGTGATACCACCCTTCTTAGGAACACAATGAATAGGGCTTACCCAAGGACTATCAGAGATAGGGTAAATTAATCCGGCATCAAGAAGTTTGAGAACTTCCTTTCTGATAACCTCGTGGATCTTGGGATTAACCCTTCTTTGATGTTGAATCGCTGGTTTATAGTCATCCTCCATTAAAATTTTGTGTGTACAAAATTGAGGGTTAATACCCTTAATGTCAGAAAGTCTCCAAGCAATGGCTTGTTTGTGCGACTTTAAAACCTTTATGAGAGCGGTTTTCTCCTCATCATTTAAGTCTTTAGCAATTATGATGGGAAATTTATTGTTTCCCTCCAAAAATGCATATTCAAGATGAGGTGGAAGGTCCTTAAGTTCGACCTCAGGAGGATCATTAGAATTTTCAATTGGTTTGATCTCCTCATTATGAAGTTCTTTTGGAGGGAGAGAAGATGGATCATCATTAAGTAACTTCTCAAGGAGAAGTATGTCTCCCTCGGGGTCAAATACATTATCATCAACTCCCGATGGAATTGAATCACAAGACAAACAAGCTTCAATCTTTTCCAAGATGAAATCACCTCCCTCAAATGGAGTGAGAGAGGGGGAAGAGAGAGCGATGATAGGATCAAAAGAAGTGGGATTGCCACTTGAAGAATCTGAGAATCCGAGGACTTGTTGAGCATACTCCTCATAAGTATTGTCAAGAATATCGATCCGGTTAATCGATATGTCATCATGTTTTGAGGAGTACTTCAAAGTTTGATTCAGATTGAATGTTACGGATTCATCATTAACATGAAGTGTTAACTCTTCCCCATAAACGTCAATTAGTGCACGTCCTATTCTCAAGAAAGATCTCCAGAGAATGAGAGGTACTCGGGGATCGCATTCAAAATCCACAACTACAAAATCAGCGGGGAAATGAAACTTTCCTACTTGCGGGAGTAAGTTCCGGGAGTGAAAGCTTTTTCCAGACGGAAAGAGGCATTAAATTGATGCTAGCACCGAGATCGGCTAAGGCTAGGCATTCTTCTAACTCCAGGAAATCACAAGGGATGAGAAATTTACCAGGGTCTCCTAATTTTTCTGGAAGTTTCTTAAGGAGTACCGCTGAGCAATTCTCATTTAAAGGGGTTTTTGTCAATTCAAACAATTTCTCCTTGTTGCTTAAAAGACTCTTGAATTGAGAAGCGAATTTTGGCATATACAGCAAGGCATCAGCAAAACTAATATCGAAGTGTAATTTCTGGAAAATTTCCAGAAATTTCATCATTTGGGTGTTAGTTTTCTCATGGAGCCTTTGATTATTAAGCCTTGAAGGATATGGAATTGAAGGCTTAGGATTTGTCTTCGGAACTTCAGGTTCGGAATTGGAGTTGGTGTGATTGGAGGTGGGACTGGTGCTGTAGCTTGTGGGCTAACAGTTTGTTCCTTGTCCTTAGTTACCTCAGTCTCTTGTTCCATTTCCCTCACCGGAGAGGGAGTAGGAATCGAGGGTCCATCAACTTTCTTACCACTTCTTGTTGTGATCGCCTTCGCATCGCCCCTCGGGTTAGCGATCGTGTTTCTAGGAAGAGTTCCTGAGCTCGAGGTTCGATCATTTAAAGACTTTTTGATCTCAGTGATTTGGCTAACCAGCAACCGGTTAGTCTCTTCTTGGGATTTCATGTATTGCTTAAACAACTCATCCGAGGATATCTGATTTTGATTAAAACCTGGGTTTTGATTGACATTTGGCCCTCGATTTTGATTTTGGACATTCCCCATATTTTGGTTGAAATTCCCTTGATTTTGACCTCGGAAACCTTGGTTTTGGAAACCATGGTTCATCCGATTTTGGTTTTGGTTAAACTGGACATTTCGGTTTTGCCCATTTGGATTTTGAGGATGGAAACCGGGTGGTCCGAGAAAATTGTTAGAACAGTAGCTAAGAAGATTACGGTCTCCTTGTGGTTGGTATCCATTACCTCCCTGATTATAGGATCCCGAAGAAACATAAACGCTCTCTTGAGTGTTGCCACCGGTGGCTGGACACTCGAAATATGGATGTGGACCACCACATGTTTCACAGCTTTGATTTACCACATTTGCTTGATGATTATTGTTGTTTTGATTTGCTTGATGCATTCTTAGCATAGCAGTGGATAAATCATCTATTCTTTTGGCTAGCACGGTTATTTCAGGTGAAGAGTCTGTAGTGATAGATTTAGTTGACTCGTTCCTCTCGGCAGAGGAATCCCAATAATTATGATGGGCAGTCATATTTTTGATTAACTCTTGGCACTGCCTTTTCATAAAGGTACCACCCGCAGCAGCATTGATCGTATCATGGTGTCTTAGTGTCAAACCATTATAGAACGTGTCTATTATGGTTACCAATAACATGTTATGATTAGGACACCGATCAATCGATAGCTTGTAACGTTCCCAAGCTTCGAAAAAAGATTCGTCCGGAAGCTGGCAAAAGTTGCTTATATCGTTTCTTAATTTCGTCACCATCGACGGTGGGAAATATTTCGCCAAGAATTTTGAAGTCATTTCATCGAAACTATGAATTGAATTCTTGGGAAGACGATCAAACCATGCAGTGGCATGATGCGTCAACGAATATGGAAAAAGATACAAGCGAAGGGCGTCATCGGTGACCCCATTTTGTTTCATGCTTTGGGTGACGGTAATGAATTTATCGAGATGCTTGTTTGCATCGTCACCCGGTAAACCGTGGAATTGGCAAGAATTTTGGACTTGTTGGATCATATGATGTTTAAGTCCAACTGCAGCTTGGATGTTAACGGGAGCAATAGGTCCGCCCCGTCCTTGCATGGTTGGTTGGCACAACTTCTCCATCGTTCGGAGATCGGGAGCTGGCTCATCATTGTTTGTATTAGTATCCATCTCTTCGATGCCTTGAAAATCAAGACGTCGACCTCGACGAATAATTCTTTCGGGATTGGAAACTGGTGAAAGAAGATCGGGTGTAGAAGAACGTGTGTTCATACACCAAAGAGAATTGAAAGTTTAAAAAGAAAACAGAATTTGGAAATGAAAATATTTTTGGATTTTTGAAGAAAAATTTGAAAAACACGATATTTTTGGTATCGATTCGTCAACCGCTATACGTTTCTCTCAAAACTACTCGCAGAGTGGCGGAGAAGCAAAGGTCCGTTCGAAAGCTGATTAAAAACCCGCCTCTTTCGGTTTGTCAATTTAATGTCAAACCATCCTTAAACCACTTGTATAGGTTGTAATTTCAAGATAACCCGAAAACAATTAACTTACGATTTGTTTTGTTATTTTTTTATTTTTTTTTTTTTTTTTTTGGTTTTTAAGAAAATATTCACAAAAAGAATGAAAACTTCACAAAGAAGGGTTTTCAAAACACGAATCAATAACCTTACGATATTGTCGCAACACAACCTCCCCGGCAGCGGCGCCAAAAATTGATCGGTTGTAAAGTATATATATCAAATATACACGATACGTGCAAGTCAGCAAGTCAATTTTTTTGGGAAAAAGGTCAACGTGCAAAACTCACAAGTAAGATATATGTGATACCGGGCAAGTGTTACCCGAGTCGTGTCCCAACGAGGTGTGAATTGAGGATATCGTTTGAGGTTTAGTATTAAAATGCTTGAAAGATGGATTTTTGGATTATGTTTTGTATTAAAATGAAAGATTAAAAACTATTTTAAGTGATAAAAAACTAGATTAATTAAGCAAAACTACGAAGATAACAATGAGCTCTAGAAAAAAAAAATATGCTTGCTAAGTAATAATTGAACTAATAACAATTAATTCTGCAATAGTAAACATAATATTAAACTAAGTATTTAAGCTAAAAATGATAAAAAGGTAAGAGAATAAGACCCGGTGATTTATACGAGAGAATAACCACCCGATCTTATAAATTAAATAAATGATTAAAGTTTATTTCTTTGTTAACTTTAATTTTGCTATATAGTTAATAAAGTTTAAAGCTTTATTGACTAGATAACTTAATAAAAGTTGATGAAGTTGTAAACTTTAACGATTTTTAAAGCTTATAAGATCCGTAAGCTCCACGCCTTAACGGTAGAGTTGATGAGAAACAAAGAAAAACAAGAACTTTATTAAAGGTTAGCAATAATAAGCAATACTATTATATGAAATAAGATAAAAGTAGTATAAAAAGTAAAAAGATTAAAACTTTATAACTAAAACTATTAGATCTAAGTCCACCCGAAACTAAGTTGCCCATTCCGATAAATAGACGCGAATCGGGTATGTTTAAGGACTAGATCTAAATGAACAAGCTATTAAATAGCTTATTGTTCAACAAAAACTCAAAAAGTTGCAAACTTTTTATGAAAAACTTGATAAAACTAATGGATCTAAGTAATAAAAGCTAATAAATAAAGAAAAGTGCTCTCAAACTAAGAGGTGTCAAGGCTTATTTGGAAAATAATCCGAGCTTAATAAGCTCATGCATCTCTTTTTGTGTTTGAGTTGAGCTAGAGGGTTAAGTAAAGAAGAGATAATAAGACATAATAAGCTAAAACTAATAAAAATGTAAACTTTTTATTAAATAAGGGAAAAACTTATTATAGCTTATTCGATTAGAAAAGATAAAAAGAAAGAAAGAAAGAGATAAGAAGAATAAGCTAAAGACAAATAAGCTTTAAAATAAATAAACTTCATTAATACTAAAAGAGTTGATTACAATAATAAGCATTTCAAATAAGCTAAAAGAAATAAAGAGAAGCACTAAAAAGAAAGTTAAAAAAAAATTGTTACTGATAAAATAAAAATACTGAAGAGAAATAATCAAACCAAAAGCAAAAAAAAAAAAAAAAAAAAAACTATGTATTCTTCGGATCATGCGCCTCTATTTATAGCCAATGGAGTCGGTCAATTTGCCAAGCCATGCCACGTGTCATCCATTGATTGGCTAAAGCAAGAAGATAGTGGGGCGAGAGTGGGTGTGGCAGAGGGCTACTTGCTTTCTTGAATTAATTTTGGAGAGTAAATACACGCGCCCAATAAATATTGCTCCTTCTTCTTCTTTTTTTTTCTTTTGTTGCACGTGGCTTCCTTCCATTATCTTGTTTCTCTATTTTTTTTTTGTCTTCATGCGCTAGCAAAAGCATCTCAATATCTTTAGGTTAAAATGACGTATAGTTACATTCTCATACTTAGGTTAAAATGTATAACGTTCTTGTGTAATTATTTGTATGCTCTAAAAAAAATTTTGAGGGGCAAAATGGGAATTTCAAATGAATTGGAGATTTAGGGTTTTACAAACCAACTGCCGTCTGATTTCTTTGAGGCACATCCACCAGTAGTTGGATCATGGTTCTTTTTCCCCCATTGTATCGGCGGGTCAACATCCCCAGCCGCCACCATCTTGCGGAGTAGGACCCGATTCCCAAGTTGACTTGCCAGCAGTCGAATGAACATCCATCCCATCAATATTCAGGTCTAAACCGTCTTCAAATACAGGTCTAGAACCGGGTTTGAGATCTCCTGAGCTCGATTCCGATTGTAAACCTGTATTTGAAGACGTTTTTTGTGATATTCATCGTGCATTACATAGATACCTGGCGAAAAAAAAGGATTGTTTTCGTCAGAACAACAGCGGAAGCAACAATCATAACTAAACCGAATAACGGCCATTCACACAGGTCGAGATAGGGTAGCAGTTATTAGGCTCAGATTTTTAGACGAAACAGGGTCAAAAAGATGTAGAGCTCGCGATCGATGGAAAGAAACACGATTGCATAATCATGCCATCCGGTAGTTGGGCCGTCAAGTTATGGATCCAATGTTTGACAGCCCACATCATTTGTCTTAGAAAATAGGTGTTAATCATCATAGGCCTACCCTACGTGAAGCACCCAAAGGCATTTTGGAGGGAAATAAATTTGAATAAAACTGGTAACCACCTACAACAGATAAGTCTGGTAAGGATAAAAAAAGAAGATATGGCCACTATGGCTGCAAATCTACCAACCTGCCCTGCCAACTTGTGGTGCATGTCAACTTTAATTCCCTTACCCCGTAGACTCATCGTAGGTTCTTGTAATGAATATCACAATTAAAACGAAATTATTATCCTGGGTGTCGATGGACCTGGTGTAAAAAAAATGGCGTAGATAGGCCAATGAATGTAAGTTAAATATTATGTCTCAAAAGGCGAGTATCCCTAATGCGTGATGATAATATAGATAATAAGGCTTAGGTCAGCAATTATGGAAGTGGTACCCAAAACCACCGTTGGCTGCAACCATCTGATCAGTATGCCAAGATACGGGGTATGGCAAGCTACACTTACCAAAATAGGAAATAGTAACAACTATCATCATTGCCTGTGATATTCATCATGCATTACATAGATACCTACCGAAAGAAATGATTCCTTTGTTCAGAACAACAGGAGCAACAACAGTGATAAGTAAACCGAAGAACGACCGTTGACCAAATCCAAAAATCGTCATATCTAGGAGGTTAAAAGGTCGGATTCATAAGCACCCAAAACAGAAGCACTCAGAAACACATGGCCTGCGGCAGGTCGAAATAGGACACCAATTATTAGGCTCAGATTTTCTAAACCAAATAGGGTGAAAAAGGTCTAGATGTTAGACCCGTATCCCGGTTACGAGTAGGCCCCACCCTAGATGAAATATGCTAAGGTTGAAAGTGATTGGTTGGTCAACAAAGTTACGTGGAAGTCAACCCGATAGTCAAACTAGTAGTCAAAGTATGACTAATGTAGTAAAATTAAATATGATGTATAACTAAAGGGACCTAAGTTGTCATTGTAGTGAAGTGTTATATTAAGCTAGTTGTGGCTAAAGTAAGAACAAAGAGACTAGAAGGACCATTCTTGCCAAAAGCCCAAAGTTATCACCTAACTATTATATCTAGGATATTCTAGAGTTATCCACAATTATTGAGAAATGTGAGGACCGGATTTTAGAGAGAAGAGAAAGAGAGGGAAAGTGAGATGATGATCCAAGAAGATAAAGATGATCAAGTCCTAGTGCTTATGGCCACCCTTTGCTATGATCATCATCAAGTAAGTATGTATGTTCTTAATGTTATTGAGGTTATAGATTAAGGGTATAGTGGGATTTCATCATATGATCAAGATATGATCATATGATGATGTAGGAAGATAGATGAGTGTGTTTAATGGGTTATGTTAACCCTTGTTATGTTATTGATTTGCTATGTTGTTAGGTTTTGGTATATTGTAAAAGATGAAGATGGTGATGGTTAGAAGATGTTGATGGTGGAATTTATGTTAGTAGTTAGCTTGGATATGAGGTAAGTAACTCTCCCTAAAACATGTGTTATGTATGTATTTATCATGTATGTATTGTGGTTGTATAAGAGCATAGGAATTGGACTTAGAATGGTTATAAGCTAAGTATGGATGGCTAGTGGTTTGTGGCTAAGGGTATGTAGCTTGTTGGATTTGGACTAATTAAGGTATGTAGTAATTATGGTTGTTGTGATTGATAATGGTTATGGTATGAGAATATGTGTGATATGGTTTGGATGTTGTAGTTTAGAAGCTTATGATGTGATTATGATGCTTATGTGAGAATATGTGTATGATATATGTTTTATGTCGGGTTACTTACTAAGCGTAAGCTTACCCCTTTAGTTGTTAATGTTTTGTAGGTTCGTATGTTGGTACTATGGTTTGGAAGAGAGCAAGGCTTGGATTATAGCTTAAGGATACGGAAGTGGATTGGGAAATAATAAGCGTTAGTAGCTCGGTAGAATACCGGGCTCGATTCAATGTTGTACCCCGAGAGTCTATTTTATGAGTCGTATAATGTGTGTCAAAGTCGGGTAACGGTTTGGGAGACTAACGAGTTGTCAAGTGTGTTTTAAGTGTTTTTAGTGAATGTTTAAGGGGCGTTTGGATTTAAGTGCCATTTTGGGTTGTAAACGGGTCAAGTGTTGTTGGAACGTGTTGGTTATGTTAAATTAATGAAGTGGTTCAAGTTTGGTGTAAAACGGAAGTCATATGGGTTGTTTATAGCGAAAACGGGATGAAAACGAAGTGTATTTGGAAGTTTGCAGGCCTTGGCCGGAGGTTTGGAGGCCAAACCCACGGCCTGGATGAGTTTGGGAAACTCCCATTTTGACCAGAAGGTCTATGCCGCCCGGTATGGGCTGATGCCGGCGGTCTGGGTTGAGTTCCAGATTTTGTCGATTTTCTAAAATTCATATCTTTTAATCCGTAAGTCGTCACGGGTCGTACCACCTATCGTTTCGAAGGTAATTGAATGTACTTTCACTTAAAAATAGCCTCAATAGATGAATGTTTATAAATTTTTGTCAGATGTCAAAAGAGTGATCAGATGTCCGTAAAAGTCAATCGTTTTTGCGTAAAAAGTTTAAATTTTTGGTCTAAACGGGTATGGGGCGTTACAACTTGGTATCAAAGCTTCGGTTTAAGTGAATTAGGTTTCCACTATAGGTTGCCTAGACTTAAACCACTTGTAGACGCGTTAAGTTTAAGTTTAAGGAATGCGGGCAAATATTATGTAAGTTATAGGATGTGAATGTTGAAATGAATTAGGTGATTGCTATATGGGTATAATGAGGGGGACTTATAGATGTGTTTTATGTGATATATGTAGTGGGAGACTTGACGTGTGAGTGATAGGATCACCGTGCACCTCGGGTTGTATCGGTAATTATTACATGATTATGTGATTGTGTGCTATGGTAGTTTAGCGAGGGCGAATGGGTGTGATAAGTTGTGTGGTGGGTTATAGGAAATGTGACTAATAATGAAAGTGCATGGCTTGTGTGATAGTGATGACCGAAGCATGGCCTTATGAGCAATTATATTTAGCGTGGTGATCATTAATGAGGTATTAGAGATGGGTTAGCAAAAGTCAAAGTATTAGGAGCATAATTATGAACGTGTCGTAATGTTGAATGAGTGTTATAGCATAGTGTGGTGAAGAAATGATATAAATATATACATAATAAGCCCGTGATGAACTTAGTTACAAAATGAGAAAAGGGCATAGGGATTGAGTAAATGATGAAATAGAGCGAAATTTCTTAAGTACTAATAGCTATAATGAGATGGGCATGTATGAGGTTGAGGTATTGCCATGAAATAATTATATTATGGCTAAGGCGATTAGCTGTAATTATTAATAATGAATAAATGCGTTATAGATGACGATCTATGTAAGGTCTATATGTGAAGGAAACGAGTGAGACTAATACAAGAGAGATAAGATACGAGAATAAGAATGTGATGGATTAAAAAATGTAAGAAAGAATGAGAGTAGTGTGTATGAGATAAAGGTGTTGTCTTGAAATTATCATATTACGGCTAAGGCGATTAGCTGTAATCAGCATAATGAATGCATGAGTTTCGGTTGGTAAAATGTGAGAAGTCTAGATGTAAATGAGTCGAGTGGACTAAAATGTAAAGTAATAATGTGAAAATGATTAATGTAGGCTAAGAATGCAGGAGGTAAAGTAAAGGTGTGAAAATAACTAAAGCGGATTAAGAATGTAGGATGGTAAAACACATAGAAGTGTGTAAATATAATAAGCAGGCTCATATGCTCTATGCGCTTGCATTTCACTAAAATAAATGAATGTAATTATGTGTGTGCGATGCTTATGACTTGGATCCATAGTTAATGTGATAAAGTGTGAATGTTAATGATCCTTCGGGATGAATGTTAAAGGCGGTATCCTTCGGGATGACAAAGTAAATGAATGATAAGGAATCCTTCGGGATGAATGTTAAGGATCCCTCGGGATGAAAATGTGTTGCCTTCATCGGCAAATGGGGTTGCCTACATCCTTGGCAATAAAAGTATCCCCATAATGAATGTGATAATGATATGGATCCACGTCTAGAAAGGAAATATGAAGTATAAACAGGATGAAATAATAAAAGTTAAATTGGAAAATAGGAGTAGTAGTGTTATGTCGGGAGTACATAACCACGAGTTTATATTTCTTGATTTACATCGATTGGGACGCCTCTCCATGTAAATGAGGAATTATAAACGAGTGGGCTATGTGTTGCCGATACGACACGAGTAGGGTTAGAGGAGTAGAAAGCAGTAGTTAGAGTTAGTTAGGAATTGTAAGGATTAAGATAGGAGGGTTAGAATTAGACCATGGCTTTTAGTTGAGACTTATGAGAACTTTGATGGGATGGAGAAATTGTAATGATGATATAATGTGCCTTGCGGCGTGGTACAAAATAATGTGAAAGAAAATAATAGAACGTGAACGTATTAGTCGAGTGTAAATATGTAAAGTCAACTAGCACGGGTTTCTTAAGTATCAAGTAGTCAAAGAATGAGAGTAGAGGATAAAGCGAGGGAGATGGTGATGTAACGGTGATAGAGTGGACTAGAATGATGACTAGTGGTAATAAGTATGTCTACGAAAATATAAGCAAGAGTTGGATGGTATGGAAGTAAACGGGAAATAATGGGGAATTAAGGATTTGTGATATATTATAGTAGGCATAGAAATGCGAGATCACTTAGATCGTTGCACTAAATAAACTAGGGATTAAGGTGCTAGGAATGAGATAAGTTATGTGATTAGGTTTTGGTTAGTAAAGAACGATCTATTTCGGGGACGAAATCTAAATAAGGGGGTAGAATTGTTAGACCCGTATCCTGGTTACGAGTAGGCCCCACCCTAGATGAAATATGCTAAGGTTGAAAGTGATTGGTTGGTCAACAAAGTTACGTAGAAGTCAACCCGATAGTCAAACTAGTAGTCAAAGTATGACTAATGTAGTAAAATTAAATATGATGTATAACTAAAGGGACCTAAGTTGTCATTGTAGTGAAGTGTTATATTAAGCTAGTTGTGGCTAAAGTGAGAAGAAAGAGACTAGAAGGACCATTCTTGCCAAAAGCCCAAAGTTATCACCTAACTATTATATCTAGGATATTCTAGAGTTATCCACAATTATTGAGAAATGTGAGGACCGGATTTTAGAGAGAAGAGAAAGAGAGGGAAAGTGAGATGATGATCCAAGAAGATGAAGATGATCAAGTCCTAGTGCTTATGGCCACCCTTTGCTATGATCATCATCAAGTAAGTATGTATGTTCTTAATGTTATTGAGGTTATAGATTAAGGGTATAGTGGGATTTCATCATATGATCAAGATATGATCATATGATGATGTAGGAAGATAGATGAGTGTGTTTAATGGGTTATGTTAACCCTTGTTATGTTATTGATTTGCTATGTTGTTAGGTTTTGGTATATTGTAAAAGATGAAGATGGTGATGGTTAGAAGATGTTGATGGTGGAATTTATGTTAGTAGTTAGCTTGGATATGAGGTAAGTAACTCTCCCTAAAACATGTGTTATGTATGTATTTATCATGTATGTATTGTGGTTGTATAAGAGCATAAGAATTGGACTTAGAATGGTTATAAGCTAAGTATGGATGGCTAGTGGTTTGTGGCTAAGGGTATGTAGCTTGTTGGATTTGGACTAATTAAGGTATGTAGTAGTTATGGTTGTTGTGATTGATAATGGTTATGGTATGAGAATATGTGTGATATGGGTTGGATGTTGTAGTTTAGAAGCTTATGATGTGATTATGATGCTTATGTGAGAATATGTGTATGATATATGTTTTATGTCGGGTTACTTACTAAGCGTAAGCTTACCCCTTTAGTTGTTAATGTTTTGTAGGTTCGTATGTTGGTACTATGGTTTGGAAGAGAGCAAGGCTTGGATTATAGCTTAAGGATACGGAAGTGGATTGGGAAATAATAAGCGTTAGTAGCTAGGTAGAATACCGGGCTCAAGTCAATGTTGTACCCCGAGAGTCTATTTTATGAGTCGTATAATGTGTGTCAAAGTCGGGTAACGGTTTGGGAGTCTAACGAGTTGTCAAGTGTGTTTTAAGTGTTTTTAGTGAATGTTTAAGGGGCGTTTGGATTTAAGTTCCATTTGGGTTGTAAACGGGTCAAGTGTTGTTGGAACGTGTTGGTTATGTTAAATTAATGAAGTGGTTCAAGTTTTGTGTAAAACGGAAGTCGTATGGGTTGTTTATAGCGAAAACGGGATGAAAACGAAGTGTATTTGGAAGTTTGCAGGCCTTGGCCGGAGGTTTGGAGGCCAAACCCACGGCCTGGATGAGTTTGGGAAACTCCCATTTTGACCAGAAGGTCTATGCCGCCCGGTATGGGCTGATGCCGGCGGTCTGGGCTGAGTTCCAGATTTTGTCGATTTTCTAAAATTCATATCTTTTAATCCGTAAGTCGTCACGGGTCGTACTACCTATCGTTTCGAAGGTAATTGAATGTACTTTCACTTAAAAATAGCCTCAATGGATGAATGTTTATAAATTTTTTTCAGATGTCAAAAGAGTGATCAGATGTCCGTAAAAGTCAATCGTTTTTGCGTAAAAAGTTTAAATTTTTGGTCTAAACGGGTACGGGGCGTTACACTAGACCCCGCCATGGCTGCAAAGAAACACGGTTGCATAATCATGCCATCCGGTGCTTGCACCGCCAAGTTACAGATCCAATGTTTGCTGACCCACTTCATTTGTCTCAGAAAATAGGTGTTAATCATCATAGCCCTAGTGTACGTGAATCAAGGAAATGTGTTAACCATCTACAGCAGATAAGTCTGGTAAGTATCGAAAAAAGACAATATGCCCACCATTGTTGCAACTCTAGTCAGCAAGCCCGCAAAGATGTGGACCACCTCATCCCCGTACACTGATCATAGTATCTTGTAATGAATATGACCATCGAAGGTAAATTAGTATCCAGGTGGTACGTCACGGAGTTGCACGTTTTGGATCTCAAAGTAAAACAAAGACTGTGAGTGAGGATGAACAGTTTCAGTCACCTAATAACCAAGCAATTTATTATTCGGACTCTGGCTAGACTGGGTTGAAGGAAAAAACGGGCTAAGTAGCCCAACAAATGTCGATGGACCTGGTGTAAAAAAAAAGTGGGGTAAATAGCCCAATGAATGCAAGTTATATACTATGTCTCAAAAGGCGAGTATCCTTAATGCATGATCATAATATACGTAATAAGCCTCAAGTTTTATCGAATCCACCCAGCCATTCATCCGGCCTTTTCACGGTATATAAACTTATGGTTTCTAAAAGTTAGAAACCATAAAATTGATACAATATATCATTAGCCTCAGATTTGTTAATGGAAAATGGTCAAAGAGGTCCCAATTCCGCCATGGCTGCAAAGAAACTCTGTTGCATAATAGCAAGTAAGCTATCACGCCATCTGGTCCTTGCCCTGCCAAGTTACGGTTCAAACCTCCAATGACCAATATCATTTGACTCAGAAAACAACGATTAATCATCATAGGCCATTACTATGTTGGAGCGAAACAACCAATCAAAAAAGCACGAAAAAAGGCCAAGCAAATCGGCGTCATTTTAAAAGGTATATTACTATTAACTAACATACCCGACATGGCTGCAACCACAATGAAGGTGTGGTTGGCGTGTTTAATCTTTTCATCCACACTTTTACTAAAGTCCAATTTAATAAACCCCGGCGTGGATGCAAGCTTACGAAGCTCGGCCGACCACGATGCAAACGATCTCATGTTTTATCGAATCCACCCAGCCATTCATCCAGGATTTTCATGGCATATAAACTTATGGTTTCTAAAAGTTAGAAACCATAAAGTTGATACAATATATCATTAGCCTCGGATTTGTTAATGGAAAATGGTCCAAGAGGTCCGAATTCCGCCATGGCTGCAAAGAAAATTGGTTACATAATAGCAAGTAAGCTATCACGCCATCCGGTCTTTGCCATGCCAAGTTACGGTTCAAACCTCCAAACACCAATATCATTTGTGATCCGAAAGGTGCAGCTCCAGCACAACAACTGTAATAAAAAAGAAGTGTCGAATTAAATGAAGCAAAAGACTAAATCAGACAATAACAACAACACAACCCTAAATCCGACATCAGAAAATTAGCAACAGCCATAATTAAATAAACGAAATCGGTAAATCAAGCAATAACAACAACAAAACACTAAATCTGAGATAAAAAAAAAATTAGCAATACTTGCAAGGCAAAAATAATAGCAGTTACCACAACAATAATAGTGACAATTAAACACAGCAACACCCTAAATCTAACATCATCGAATTAGCAATAAGAACAAAAAAACACAACAAACATAATAAAAAAGTTGAACCTACAACGTATGCTTTCAGAGGGTTTATTCAGAGAACACGGCTACCAATTTTTTTTTATCAAAAAATCACGACCACAGCTATTTTAGATCTAAAGTTGTGGATATAACTAAGGGGGATATTGTATCCATAACATATGGCATAAGAACAACCACAAAAGCATTAATAAAATATTATTACTATTCATAGCACTGTACACCCCCTCACAGGCAAATGTAGTTGCCACAAAATCCATATGGTCGGCTCGAAAAAACTTGAATCGCCGTCGGGTTTACATCACGGAACTGAACCTTTCGGATCTCAAAGGAAAACAAAGGTTGTGAGTGAAGATCAACAGTTCGGGGCACCCAATAAGAAACCAATTTATTATTCGGACTTTGGCTGGAGCGGGTTGCAAAAAAAGGGGCTAAGTAGCCCACTAAATGTTAGTTGTATATAACTAGTGGGTCTGGTAACAGCTAGTAATCAATTTAGGCGAGATTAATTGATAATTAATAAGATTCATATTTTTGGTAGTATTTTCGACGAGTTTTGAGCATTACTAGCAACATTTCATTTAGAATACAACTTGTAATAGATATAAACAGCGACTATAATTAATTAAAACATGTTTATGGCGAGTTTTGGTGATTTTCGACAAGATTTGCAGGTTTCTGAAAAGTTGACCACCGTTAATCACGGTTGACCAATTTACACAAATCGAAAATGTTAGTGGCCGATTAGCACCAAAGTGGAAATTAATCAGCTTTGTAAGCCTTTTTGGCAACACTGTTTATTTCTAACTTCACTCAATTTTGTAACTTATTATCAAATCTAATGTCAAGATTACCCTTATCACATTGTACTTTAATACAGTTAAGGCCAATAACAGATATTAGTACTCCGAACTTGACAAATTGGATCATCTAGTACCTTGAACTTTTAAAGGTACATAATGATATCTTAAACATGACAAAATGAAATTTCTACCACCTATACTAATTAGTTAAAACCAAACACAAAATGTTTTTTTTTTTCTTTCTAAAAGTAAATTTAGTAAAGTCTTTTGTAATAAACAATTTATAACATAACTTTGGCTAGTTAAATATATTTTTTCTTAAAATTTAAAATTTTCATTTTTAAAAAAATTAATATAGTATTTCAATTGATTATTTAGAATATAAAGAATATATATCTAGTATCTATTTCTAAAATACTTTTATCGCACTACTTTTAATATATCTTCATATTATATTATTATAAGTTTGTTTCAAATAATTTATAGATCAACTTATAACTAACTATATAGAGTTTTTGTAATTTTCAATTTAACATATGCATATGAAGAAATAAATAGTTAAATAATTATGGTCTCAAAATTATTTGAAACAAACACTTAAGTATATAATACGGATATTTATATATCAAAATTAATGCGGTAAATTAACCTTCTATAAAATATTGTATCAAATATATATTTATTCTCAATAACTAAATATAAGATTATATTAATTAAAAGAAAAATTAAATTAACTAAAATTTTCAAACAAAAATGATTAACTATCATAAATTTAACTACAAATCATTTAAATTATATTAGGCCTTAGTAAATTGATTTTTCGCATAAATTAAAGAATAATAAGTTATTGAGTTAATTTAGTATATGATAGTATTAATTCCAATTTGCCAAGTTCGGGGTAAGGGTGTCCAAAAAAACCGAGGATCCAAAAGAACCAAGGAACCTGATGTGAATAGGTAAACACACAAAGAAATATGTGTTGACCCGAGTCGTAGTCCCGATTGAAGGATGAATGGAATTGTGATTCGGGATCGTGATTCGTGAAGTGAATGTGAAAAAGTGAGTGATTGATTTGGTTTTTACACTACGAATATGAAATATAAATGAAAAACAACTAATTAAGCTATGGAAACAATTAAGCTAAGCATACTATCTAAAAATGCAATTAGAAATTTAAAAACGTTACGCGACGAAATTTAAAAACGTAATTAAAAGTGAATTTTTAAATTCTAAATCCTAAATTTATGAAAATAATTTTCCTAAATTCTAAATATTAAAATAAAATTCTTGGAAAAAGAAAAATATTTTTTTGACTTTTTATTTAATTTTTATGAATTTAAAACTAATTTAAACTAAATAAATGATTTAAAAATAGCAAATGATTTTGGAAAAATATGAATTTTTGCAGAAAAATCTAAATTATATTAGGAAGCTAGGAAAAATAAAATCAGAAGCTATCTAAACCCTAATAAGCTGTAACAGTAAATAAGCAGTTTGAAAATAAGCAAAAAATAAGCAAAACAGGTCCAGAAATTCCCAAAAGCTCAAATACTGATAAGCACTCTATATTAAACTCAAATCATCAGAAAGGGACCAAATAAGCACAAGTTATAAGCAGATAAGCAGTTGGCTGCTTGCAAAAATGGGACAGAAGCAATGGGAAAACAGCCAACTTCTCAGCCCAAATAAGCAGTCCAAATAAGCAGTGAAATGGAAACTAATGGGGGCAAAAGACTCCCAGTACTATGGGCTACTCTAAAATACTAAAAATTCCAAATTCCAACATCATTTGCTTATTGAAATCAAGCCAAGAAAAGGTGCTAATGGACTGAATATGGTGCAAGCTCAGAACAGGCTTATAAGGGGGATATTTCAGACCTAATTAAGCTTATAATATAAGCTCAAAACTTTAATCCCAGATGTTGCCTTAAATCCTTACTATATGACCTACTTATATACCAAAAATTAGGACCTCAGCTTAAGTGATTAAGCCAAAATCTATCCTAGATCAGCAGCTAGAAACCATGTTTGCATCAAACTTTCTGTGACAGCAGGAACTAAATTAGGCACTTAACTTTTGCAATATTCAATGATACAACTCCTACTCTTGTATTATCTCTTAAGATGGTGTACTGAGTCCTAGTATGACCAAAGAAATGGTCCCAATAAGCTCAGCTTATACTGAGCTTATTGTGACAGTCATGATCCTCAAAATTTCCCTTAACTAACTAGAAACCTCAAAAGCTCTTAGACAATTTGAAAACTACTATCCTCAGCTTATCTAACACTAATTAAGCTCAATCAAATCTGAGAAAAGTGTCAATGAACAGTGACAACCATATTTCAACCTAGAACAGCTATTGTGCCAAACAACCTTTTAAAGAGTAATTATGCTAATTGAACTAGGCCTAGCTGATTTAAACCAATGATCTAAACTATATTATCATAATCTAAGCTAAGAATGATCTAAAAATTAGAAATCTCAAGCATATAAGCAATAAAATAAGCTGATCTAAATTAAGCAGTTAATAAGCTAGGAATTAGATTGAAACTCACAAGTGCATAGGCTGAAATGAATGATCTCAGGACTAGTCACAAACCAGGCTTTTTCTAATAAGCCAAATTAACACCCAGATCCAGCTTATTTACCCAGCTTATTACCTCAGCTTATTTTCCCCATTCAGTTGACTTTTGAGTTGACTTTCTGAATTTGCGGAGCAAAGACAGCTTTGAACTAAACAAAGGCTTACAATAAGCTACAGAGCTTATATAAGCTTATATTACTCAGAAATACAGCTTATTGAAGCAATGAAACATATATTCTTTATTTTTTTTTATTTTTTTTTTAATTTTTGAATATTTTTGGATTTTTGCAATATTTTGAATAACTATGAAGTATAAAAGCTTAGATAAGCTAAATTTGTATAGAATAAGCTACTGAAAATTGATAAGCTAATATGAGAATAATAATTGAAATAGAACAAAATCAAAGTAACTAGAATCAAACTTTCATTAACCAAACTTTCAAATTACACAAGGAAAATTTAAAAAATTATAATTCTAACATAAAACCTACAACATAACACTATATTAAAAACTACATGCTAACTGATGAGAATCACCCCTCTATTTATAGACTCGAAGTGAAGCTTCCAGACTTGACATGCTGGCAATCCGTGTGATCTTGAGCTCATATCCACCCTTAGATCAAATCCCAAATCATCTGATCCATTTGATCAATTCCCCTGAGGTGTTTCGGCCAATAGAAGCTTGCCACGTAGCCCATTCATGCGTCTCTGCTCCTCTCTGACACACTGGCAACTTCTAGAATCCCAATGATTAGACATATATGCCCTTAATTTCAGTAATTTTGTACGGTAAATAGTTAGGGTTCATAGGGCACAGTGAAAATCTGGGTAAAAGGGGCGCGCGTGTATGTGTTTTAATATATTAATTTGACTTGGTTTTAATAAAAGGGTTTGACCGGGTTATGAAGGTGGGTCGGGTTATGATTGGGTCATGGGTTGGGTATAGAGGTGGTGGACTGGGCTGGTGTATTTTAGAAAGTGGGTTGGATTAAGTTATGGGATGGGTTGTTCATAAATCCGGGTATAGAATGTTTTAAGGATTTAAGTTTCAAGGACCAAAGGTGTAAATTCAGAAATCCAAGGGACTGAATTTGCCAATTTTCCAAAGTTGATCTAAGGGTAATTTTTGTCTTTTGGTGAGATTCTGAGGATTGATTTTGACTTTTGACCAAACATGTCTTTCCCGGCTTCGGCTTTGAGTCTTTTCCAAATCCCGTGCTCGTTTTCCCGGTTTTTCCTCGATTTTGTCCTTTTTTGTAATATCCTTCCCTGCACAATCAAAAACACAAAAACACAATATCTTTTGGCATTTTTGTTAGTTTTTGGTCTTTTTGGGTCCGGTTTTGGTCAAGAAAAGGTATGTGAATAAGCACATACCAGAACCGCACCGGAATCGGACCGCATTGTAGAACCATGGTCCTGTTCTTGGTTCCTAAAATTCTAAATTTTCGGTTCTCGTGACAGTTCGGGTCGAAATCGTCTGGTTTCAGTACTTTCCTGAAAGAACCGAGTCTTTTGAAAATATGAAATTTTATAGGGTTTATTTGGGACATTATGTAATGTGTACATGCAGCCTTGTAAAAAAAATTTGAAAAAAAGAAAGAAAAGAAAAAGCTCTACCCATTAGCTTTAACATAAAAATCTAAAACCTAAAAACACATAATAAAACTAAAACCCTAACTTTTAATCCATTCAAAAATTCAAATATCATCATCATCATTCATCAAAGTGAAAGTAATTTTATATTGAAATCATTATTGTAAAATTAAAATCATTAGTGTGACAATGATGCATATGAGATGGCTCAAATCGGAGCGTTACAATTATTTGATTTTTTTTCTTTGGTATATAGTTTAAACTCTTTTACTGAGTTTTACGTAAGTCTGTTCATATACATCAGTGGCACTGGCATGTATGAGATTAATGGGTTATTTGAATATGTTTGTAAAACTGTTAACTTGAAATGATAGAAATTGAAATCATTATCATAAAACAAAAATATCGATTTTGCGTCTTTGCGGCTTTGTAAAACTGATATATGAAAATTGTGCTTATAATGATAAACTAGAATATCGAGTTTGCGGCTTTGCGCATAGCTGATATTGATATAAAATAAGGAAGTAATGAACAATTTTGTGTTGCTCAGTAACAGTAAGTTGTAATTAGTGATTGGTATTCAATGTTCATTAAACTTAATGATTATGTTCTTTGTATGTATATTAATTTCAGTTTATATATTGTGTTTTCTTAGGGTGATATAAGCTCGACTCAGAAATATTTTCAAATAGATTCATATTCGGGTAACGAGAAAATGGTTGATCAAAGACGTAAAAGGAAATCGTGGGGAGGGGGGGTGAGAAAGGACCATTGCCGCCAAAGAAACAAAAAACATAAGACAATTTCAAGTCTAAATGGTGGGATTTTTATGACCGTGTCTGTGAAGTTTAGAGTGAGATATGACTATACAAAGTTGGTTAAAGAAAACTGCTCAAACGGGTCAATTTTACAACATGTCTTGTGACGACTGTTTGGGGTTCAAAACTTTGATTCATTAAGCAAGACCTCTTAGACTTTAAAGCTAACACATAAAATAAAATCCTAGAAGTGGAACCAATAATTTTTACCATGTTTTGAGAAAAATATGGTCAAGCAAAGTGTGATAAATAAAGTTGTCCAATTAAGTCAGTTTTACACCATGTCTTCCAACCATAGTTTGAAAGACCAAAAATCCATATCTTTGCACAAGACCACATGAATTTTAAAGCTAACTTAATAAAATAACTTCCAAAAGAAAAGTCCATAAATCTAAGTACAAAATGAAAAAGTTATAGGCATAAAAAGTTGAGTCAAGAAATCTGCCCAGAAATGACAGATTTACACTTTACCTTAGAGCATCAGGTGTAATAACCCTGAGTTAAAGTTTAACACACTGCCACGTCAGCGCCACATCAGCTTTAACCTTTTCACCTTTAACTAAAAAAAAAACACCCCTTATCATAACCCACCTTAACTTAACTTTAACTCAAATATTTTCAAACTCAACCCCTAAACTTAAACTGATACTTCATTTATTAAAAATATAACATTAATTCTTAAACATATTACAATACGAAGAAAAAAAAAGTTACAACGAAAAAAAATAAAAATAATAATGAAAAAAAAAAACAAGGCTAAGAAAACTACAACATAAAGGAAATTACGAAATTAAATCTAGTGACGAGGTTTCAAGTTATATTTTTTGATGATTCGGTCTTTTTCTTCACTGATCCAATACACAACGTTTGGATCCTTTTCGTCAGTGTCAATCATCAAAAATTTCATCTCCTCCAATCTTGTTATCGTTTCATCTTTTATTTGGGCCGCCCGATATGCCACCTGGGCGGTTTTCCGTTTCAAACGATACTCGGATGTCATAGCCTCCCCGAATTGCCTAAACAAGCTCGTTCCTCCGGTACTTGCTCCCCCGGTACTTGTCGTGCTCTCGGATCTAGCTTTCTTCGAAGCACGCTTTGTGCCCATAGGACGTGGTTGTTCATAACGACCAAACAACACCTCGTTTTTTTGGCTTGGGACATCGCCGGTTAAATCAAGCGGATCCGGCGTGTCCCATTTCTTATGAGCACGCAAAACTTCCCAAGCCTCCTCGTTGTTAAACGGAGCAGTTTTTTGCTCGTCACGATACATTTGTTTCGCCCGTTTGAGGATATCCATCTCACTTTACCCATTTTTTTCTTGGCGTTGGGAACGTTTGTAATACGCGTTGAACTTTGTGCAATCACGGTTCAACATTTTCCACTTGCCTTGAATCATATCCTTGTTTCATTTTTGAAAATTGAGTTTATTGAACTTATTTTTCACCCGTTTCCAAAACGTATCGCGATCTTGTGAACGCCCGACATGTGAATCCTCGGTCGCGGCCACATAACACATGGCAAGTATTTTTTCCTCGTTTTGGTTCCAACGTTTGATGAACTCGGTATTTTCTTCATCCTCCTCGATTGGTTCGGGGTCTTTGGATTTTTTGGCCTTTCGTTTACCACCCCGTTTGAATGGATTTGGAGGAGACATAGGTGTCTCGGGCACATCATGGGTTTCGGTTTGTGAATGTTGTGATTGTTGTGTGAATTGTAGATTACAGAAATTGGTGTTTAGTATGTGTTGTTGGCTTTGTTCCCAAAATAGCATTCGTTGATGTTGTAGGTAAAGTTCTTGGCTCGACAAGCCGAGTGGGTTAGGGATTGGGTTGTTGGGTGATGGTTCGTTCGGGTTTGGAGATGAAACCGCGTTTGGGTTATTCCACCCACCGAGGAGATTCATGAAACTTTCGTCATTTGGGTTAAATCCCGACAATTTTTTTAAGAGATGGAAGTATATGATCGATTAGATTGAGTTGTGGAAGTTTGAAGAAAAAAAATGTTGTGTTAATTGTGTATTTATAGTGGTGGGAAAATGTTTTTTTTTTTTTTTTTTTTTTTTATTTTTTATACCATATAGCCGTTTGAATTCAACGGTTATATTTGAGGGGGTGAAATGATTTTTGTTTAATCCAACGGATTTATAGACGTTTAAGGGGGTGAAAGTGATTATATATATATATATATATATATATATATATATATATATATATATATATATATATATATATATATATATATATATATATATATATAATATATATATATATATATAATATATATATATATATATGAACATGACGTCATCAAATGAAGGATTGCCCAGTAAGCAGCTTGATTGATGAATAAGCAGCTGGATTGCCCAGTAAGCAGCCATTAATGCCACCTAAGCAGTGTTTGTCATCAAATGTTGGATTGCCCGGTAATGCCATGTCATAATTCCACATAAGCAACATTTGAATACAATTTCAAATTTCATGCCACCTAAGCAATTCGGATTTTAATGAAAAATACGTTTTTAAAAATTTAATAATAATTGTCGTTTACAAGATTTGAACCTTGGCCATTTGATCCACATACGAATGCTTCAACCACTGGAACAAGCCTTTTTTTGTGATTTACAATACAAAATATTTAAGTCATGCTTAAAAATTTTATATTGTTAAGCTATATTTAAGGAATGGATTAATATAGTTTTCATTTGTGTATACCGGATTTTATGTTTGATTTTTAAAGATATACGGGTCTTTTAGTATTATGATATATATCTTTTCCATAAATATAGTTTCACAATACCTATGCAGAACATTTTTTAGGGTTTTTGTTTAACTGGTCACGTAAAGAAAAAAGGTACGACTCTTTTCCCTCCAAACCCTAATGATAAAACTTTGTTACTGTGTGTTTCTTTGCAGGCTTTTTGCATCTTAGACATTTTCTTTGCAGGTTAGTCGTATTATTTGAACAGATTTTTTGGTTGTTTGTAGGCTACATGGCAATTAACTTAATCACAGTGTTCCATTGTGAATCATGAGGTATGTTCTTCTTTTTTTTTTTCTTTTTTTTTTTTAATTCATGAGCTTCTTATCAATCTCTTATCCTATACAAAACCCAAAACTGTATTTACTCTTATCATGTTAAGTGAAGAAACACAATTGCATAACTAACCCCACAAAACCCTTAATCAACAAGTTCTGCTTCTGTTGCTAATCATAATATGAGGACGATCTAGCATCTTCCTTTGTTGATTACTTGAATATCTATAATCTTTCCTTTTTCTGATTATTATTTCAAATACACCAAGATTGATTATAGTGATTGTTTTAATGTTTTCAGATTGTCCTTTCTAAGAGCTCACCATCTGTTGCTACCCAAACTGACACTGTTGCCCAGCGTAAGTTTATCAATTTAGTGAACTTATTTATATTTATGTTATGTTAAAAAAATCGTGTAGTTTCCCACAGTAGCAAACATCCAGATGTAAGATCAAATTATAATGGTTATGTTTTATCCAATAGCTCACGAAGATTTCTTGGTTCTTTATACTGATTTACATATTAATAAGGATGCTTTTCTTTATGTTGCAATAATCAGAAGTACCGAGACATGACTTAAAGCCGTACATGGACTATGTTGATTATTTATATCCTAGAATGGGCTGTCTTTCCAGAAAAGAACTAAATGAGGTGAGATTATTAGCCTATACTTCATATTAAACTGCCGGTGTTTTGTTACAATGTTGTGTTAATTGATCTTTTTCATTTTGGCAGCTTTGTTTCAGAGATACCTGTCAATATGGTTTAAGATGGATAGGATCCCTGATGATATGGCATCTACGAGAACCACTGTAAGCTTTATTATGCAACATCCTCCATTTTACATCAACTATTGTTTTATTATGCCACTACTTCAAAATTATCTGTTTTGACTTATTACGCAACCTACTTGAATATCCAAGTCAACATGTTTTTTAGATTGATCAGTATATGTAGTTGTTAGCTTAAGCAGATCGCTTTTGGTAGCTTCATTTACAGTTTACTAATAAGTGACCATGACAAAGATATTGTATTGGAAGTGATGAATCGGGATAACAATTTGGATTCCTCTGGCGAAGTCTGACGATGGTGATGCCACGATTAGTTCTTCTGATGGCTCGGTGAGTGATCTCTTATTCTTAGTCGACCAATTTTGTTTAATATACTCATTTATCAGTTTTGGTTTACAGGTAGTAGAGGTTAACGATTCTTGGGAACTGTGGAATTCTTTTGGTCTTTTATGTGAACATCACAGTCAGCTCTCATTTGCTCTCGATGTTTAGTGAGTATTCAAACATTTGATCTACGATACACTATTCAATACATGTATACTAATAGTCTTATTCCATTGTCCTTATTTGTCGATTACTTGAATATCTATAATCTTTCCTTTTTCTGATTATTATTTCAAATACACCAAGATTGATTATAGCCATTGTTTTAATGTTTTCAGATTGTCCTTTCTAAGAGCTCACCATCTGCTGCTAACCAAACTAATACTGTTTCCCATGTAGTCTCTTCACCCCCCCCTCCCCCTCTTTTACACCCCTAACCACTACTTACAGGTAAACTTCTTAATCAGCAACTGTGTGTCTACTTACTGTTTATTTTTAACGGTGTTTTGGTTACAGGCAGCGATTAAGCTTGGGGACGGAATACTGAATAAACCAGAAGACGTGTGTGTGGACGAAAAGGGGATATTGTATACTGCTACCAGGGATGGCATTTTGGCTGGGTTGAAGTTGTTTAATGGTCAATTGGAATTCTTCAACATGGATGAGCTTGAAACTATGGCTAATGCAGAGCATTTTTAGGCAACAAATATTGAATGGGATCCTACTGGAAGGTAACTTTTAAATCATAATGGGTAGCTAATGCTCTACATACTCTTTGTTGAAATGAACAAATATTCACTTGGTAACTATGTTTATAGGTATATTGCAACTTCCGTTACCTCGGTGCACGAGATGGAAAACATATGGTCGTTCAATGGAAAGCTACTCTACCATATTATGAAGGACCATTTTTTCAGGTAATTTAAAATTTATCAATTGTTTCCTTAGTTGGGGATAGACGTGTTTCACCGTGGGCGTAGTAGACAGGATGAGAAATAGGTTGAAATCTCACGCGTTGGATCTGTTTGGAATTATTCACCTCACACTTTTTAATTATATATACGTCTATGATAAGTAAAAAAGTTTAGTCCCACTATAGGAAGTTGCAGTTCAGTGTCGTTCTTTGGTCTCAAATATTTCTCAGCGAAGAAGACAATTGAATCAGTCTACGCGGGCCAAACAAGGTATATATATTCATTTTTTCCATTAGGCAGTTATCAGATAATGATTTCATTTGCACCTTTGGATTTTCTTTTTCTATTGGAGGTACCCACCATTTTTTGCAAGCAGATATGGAGTTCAGCATGTTGGCAGTCGTCACTGAAAACTAGCGATTGGTAGTCATCACTGACCGATTTTTGTACAGTGTATACTGATGAGTTCAGCATTGTTACCTTCATTTTTATACTTTTTTTTATCCCTAAGGTCACATTTACCAGTTGTAGCATTCCTAGAAAATTTGAGAATTGGGTGAAATATAAAACGGGAAAAGTTCTTATTTTGTGTTTTTACATCTATTTTATCCCTATTCACATGCATCTTTGTGTGTTTCGCTATTTTCATTCTGAATTGTTGGAAAACCTTGCTTATTTAGTCATCGTTTGTCCAGGGTGCCAGAAGATGTAGAGGCAACAGGCGGCAAGTGCTACATTTCTAAATGGGTCTCAAGTTAGTAGTTATTCCATTGAGTTAAGCCTTCATTTTAATATTATTAAGTGTGGTCTCTACGAGGATACTATTTTTTAACGCAATGAGTAACAAATGCTTCAAATGAGCTATAGTGTCATCACGATTTGGTGGTCAAGATAATAACTGAGATTTACGAGGTATGTAGATTTGTGTTTTCAAACAGATTATTACGATTCGAAGCTGCAATTATCAATTTTGTGATAAGACCTGAACCACGTTTCAAATAAAGAATCTAAGAACATAACCCAAATACCAAAATTCTCAATGTAGTAGTATAAGAATTGAAGTAAATTACGATTCTAAACAAGTATCTTTTCATAGATAAGAAGATATGCAATGGAAAACTTAGATGAAAATATTGTTGACAATGGGGAAGGAAAATGGCCAAGGACAAACTAATTTGCATCGGTACAAGTACTGTCGTTTTAACATGTTTTTCATTTTTATGTCTTTTGAGTTTTGTGTTGGTGCGAGACTATTACTGGTGAGACTTGCTTAGATATAAATACTTTAAGATATACACAACCAGTCCCTTATTTGTACATTGCAGCACCCAAGCATAGATGCAGTTTGCTGCACGGGTGTTATTCCATTTTATAAAACATATCGAGAATTTTAATTAGTAATCAGAGGGTACATTGAAATGAACAATAGAGTACATCATACTGAAGCGATCCCAGTTCCAGGGAGCTATGGATAGGATATCTCAGATTCCGTAATTGCTAGGTAAAATAGGTTTAAGGCATTGCAATAGAGAGTTCGGTAGTCAGTACTATACCAAATACTGACAAAATAGTTAAAGCAAGAATGATTTACAGTATTCATGAAGATGAGGTTAAGGAAGTTGTAGTTTTGACAATTCATACTGGGAAACTATACTCGGTTCTTAAGCTTCTAGAAGATGAAACTGGTGATAGCCCTTTTGACGGAGATGCTAAACAATATTCATCGTTCACTGATTATTTTAAAAAGAAGTATGATATTGATCTAAAGTATCCTGGAAAACATTTGGTGCTATTAAAGCAAAGCCATAGGGCACATAACCTTCTAGCAAACAAATGGATCATCATACGCATAGATTTAGTAAAAACACTTTATTTCAATGCAGCTTTGTATTTAAAAAACCATCACAATTTTAACTTCAAAATATTTAGAATTATTAAGAGTTAATGCATTATGCATATGCCATTTGATAACCTGAAAGCCACCTTTATGTGCTTTGGAGCTTCTAATATGTCTTTTCCTGTCATGGAACTAATATAAAACAAGAAACGAGCCATGAAGAGCGAAAAAACAACCTGTAGGACCATCATGATTGGAGGGAAAGCATTTGCTTCATACAAAAATGCCAAAAGAATTATAAAGCTTGTGGATGATGTTGGTGCTGTTGTTAACACTGATCCTGAAGTTAATGAATACTTGAATGTAAAGAGAGCCCTCATTAGACATTACTATTGTTAATAATTTTCGTGATTCCATTAAACACTGAGATTTGTTAATATATGGATCAACCATGAGAATTTATGACTATATTCAGATAGTTTTTGTGCCAAACTACAACATATCTATAGCAGAGGTTCTTATATCAAGAAGTGAGCTTTCACAACATATCAGTGCAGCAGGCATGAAATGGTGGTTCCATTAGTAGTGTAAAGTTGTCTTTTTAGAGACGGAACCTGTTTAAACTTTTATTAATATTCTAAAATGGTTTATTTGTGAACTCAAGGAATTCGGTAAAGCTAAGGGACGATTGTAGACACCAATCCGAGCGAGGACTTCCATGGTGGCACTTATTCAACTAAAGCTCATTCCAGGTTTTATTATCATTATTTACACTTTTTATGTATGATTTTGGAATCTTGTCTTTTAAAGAGCCTGCAAACAAGATTTCTTCTTTGATGGTTGAAGATCGTCTATTATCATTTTTAATCATTATGTGCATTAATCAGTAATAGATAATCTTTAGGTTCCGTACGCCATCTTAAAATGGGTTATTTTCCCGAACTGAAACAGTTTGCGTTGACCCGAAATATTCTTATGACAAATTAACTTTTTACTTGCAGGAGGAAGCTTGAGTAAAACTGAGGAAAGTGAAAGATTGTGATGACAAAAATGAACCATACTGGAGCAACCCTTTATAGCGTGGGTAAGATCCAGCCAAGTGCATGTATGAATATTCAAATTAAGACCTTATTTGTATTCACTTTGCTTCTATAGGCTACTCCTTTTGAATTTTGTTTTTTTTTCTTATATTAGATGAATCTAGCAAGTGTGATTGTTAAGCCAATATAAGCATAGTGGCCTAACATACAGACAATTGCAACTAACGCCTTGCAATCTATTGTCACAGATGGTAATCAAGAACGTGGTATGTCCATGTTAGCTAATGTCTGCACGGCTGCAACAACTGTAATACAAATATTTGTCTTCACATAGGCATGTTGTGCGTGAACAATATGCCGGTACATATACATGTAAGTAATGTGTTTATTAATGTTAGGAAAAAGCTTCATTGCCACTGGAAATAAATAGTACTAACAATTTCATTGGCGCGATATATGAACAAAGGTTTAGGTGATACTAACTTTTTTCAACATCATACTTACAGTTATCAATCAAAAAGCATAAAACGATTTTGGCAATACCTGTGCAACCAGTAACCGAAGACTGTCTACAATTGAAGCATGTCTGCCTTTTGCTGCACCATCACTTGGTGAACCTCACACCTGCTTCACTGATTTCTCAGCTCCTGATATCTCAGTGAATCAATCTCACGAAAGGTACTCCCCATTCTCTATAATCTTATATATAATATTAAACCAATAGAAGAGTTGAATAGATTGTGGTGCTTTGGATATGGCTTGGCAATGCAAAGATTAATGTTTTTTAAACTCATTTGATTTCCAAGGTCAACTCAATTGGTGTGTAAATAAACTTTCTTATCCTAAAATTTGACACCAAGTCTGGTATTTTTATCTTATAGTTTGATACTGATGCGTGGTTTTGCATCCTTACAACATGTTTTACCTCTCGAGGGATCTCAAGAGGCTTACAACCCCACCAGGCAGTGTACCTGACCGATGTAGTATAGTGTAGTGGTAAGTACGGGGGATTGATCGTTCTCCACAGGGAATAGTATCGTTAGGATTGAAAAACTACTCTAATAGGTCTAAGGGTGAGGGAAGATTCTTTTTGTATTTTTATGTTTTTATGAAAGCAAGTAAAATCTCGGGTTTGAAGGAGTGGGCGGAATTAGTTGCTAGTCAACTAACCCAAATAACTACAAATGCAAATAAAATAAAATAACTGAAAATGAAAAGAGTTGTGAAACTTATGTGGAGAGAAATGTGTTTACTTAGATTTCCTTACTCCCTAACTATCTTTTACCGGTTGATTAGTGTGTATTAATTGCGTGGATGACGGGTGTATTCCTTAATACCAATCGTGGGGTGGCGTACGTTCTTCCCCAACTCTATGAGCTCCTACTTCACTCCTATGTCGAGCCGGCTAGGAAGCTCCTAACATGGGATCACTAGAATTCGCTCATGCATTAAATACAACCATAAAAACCTTAGTACGCATTGGTTCATGTTTCTTAAGACGTTCAAGCAAGTTACCGAATAGGAAGTTAGCCAGTTTTCTTAAGCCTAACATCGATGAACAATCATCCAATACAACTAATAACACACTAATAACCAATAATCAATAGCTAGGTTTCATTAGATCTAAGCAAACACAAGATAAATCTAGCCTAGCATGTTAATCAAAAGACAAGAACAATATATAATCAAACAACACATAGACATATTGATTGATTAAATGAATACTTATCTTCAATTAAACATGGGAGATCCAAGGGTATGAAAACCCTTAAAAATGGCAGAAATTCGTCTTTAGGGTTTCTCCTTACAAAGTTGCACACTAATGACAAAAAATTGCAAAACTATATATAGAGTTTAAGGGCTGACGGCGTCACGTTATAGGACTTGACGCCGTCACCTCGCCGTGTCTAGGGTTCCCGGATGGCCTTCTTGACGCCGTCCCTCTTTAGTGCTCCAAAATCCGCTCTGGCTTATCAAGGCTTGACGCCGTCAGAATAAGGCTTGACGCCGTCCCTCTTTAAGTTAAACCGTGATGGCCTTGATCACTTCAAAGGGTGACGCCGTCAGACTTTCCATTGTAAAATTCTCTGGCTTATCATGAGTAATTTTCATATCCACCTTTTTTGCCAAGCCGTGACGCCGTCAAGAGTAATACTTGACGCCGTCAAAGGTACTTTCCAGCATGATTTTGAGACTTTGTCGTTTTCTTCACTTTTATGCTCCAAAAACGTCCAAAATGCTTCCTTTTCCAGATTTCTTCTCCAAAGTACCTAAAATGACAAAAGGAACGATTTAAGGCAATATTTGATCAAATAAATACGATTTAGGGCTTAAATGACCCCCTAAAAGCGGTACACTTTTCGCTTCATCAGATACAAAGATAATTTTGACAGGTTCACAACAACTCTCACCCATATCTGGGCCACATTGACATCCAATAAGTTTCGAGTGAAAGTGGAACCACTATAGGTAGAACGGTTCAGAATTAGCGAATTCAGTCTTATATCGAAGATTTATTTCATTTTCTTGGATACACATCTATCATAAAGCGTGAGTTCGAATAATGGCCTGTTTGGCGCAACCAAAAAGGAATAGAACTTGCATACTCGGGTGCACAAAGGTCTGCCCGTGTTATTGTTTATAACACTTGATGGAAACTATATCTATACATTCTAGGACCTTTTAAGGGAAGATGCCATGCACCTTCACTTCTGCCCGGGTTGTTGTTTACATTCTGATGTAATTGGTGAATTTAATGGGAAAACTAAAATGGGACTTGGTATGAGTTTAACTAAAATGTAAGGCTTGTGTTTGTGTTTGTAGTTTATTTAATCACGTGATGTCTAAAAATGGCATCAGTATTCCTTTTAATGTTTTCAGGTGAATAATGATATGACATTTTGAAGTGGCTTTTGGGGTCCAAAAATGGCATCAGTATCTCAGTATTGCATCTTTTGGAACCTGATCTTCGGATCTTCTTCGAATCTTCCGGCAATGCAACTTAAAAAATGAAGTTATCCCCGTACTTTATGGAATGGATCAACTTGAAGGACATATATCTCAACTTTTACAAGAGGAGGGTTAGTACACAGCAATATATTTCGTATGTTCACTTTCTTTTTTATATTTCATCCTTAGCAAATTAAGAGGGACAGTTTGGCTTTTGACTGCAAATGTATTACTTCTCTAAGTAGTAGATTGATTTAGTTTAATCTTTTTCTTTTACCACCTTTTTTTTTTTTTTTTTTTTTTTTTTAATTGGAACACCTATTTTTATAAATATCTGGACACTGATCTCATATTGTATGTTTTTTTAGTTATGAGAAGAGGTAGCCCTTTTAACCATTTATGGGTAAACTGGTGAATTTGGTTTATGGTTTGCAAACAGTCAGTTGGTTAAATGTTAGAAACTGGTTAAAATGGACTTGGATTGAGAGTTTGTAAGGGAGTGGAGGTCATTTAACATAAATTTTACTTGCATAAAATATTTTTAGGTGTTCATCTCAAAAGTTAGATGATTCCCAGACATTAAATTTATGTACAATTCAAGAAATGAAAAAGTGTTTACGGGTTGGCATAACCCAACCCATCCGTTTTAAGAATCACATGTTCTTACCCAAATCTAATTTCACCCATGCCCGACCATGTTTTACCGGCCTGTTTGGAACTGTTACCCAACCTGTTCAACCCGCCAATGTTGCTACCTTTAGATACCCGATTTTCTCAAGTATTGAAAATTAATTATGGTCAGTTTTGGCTCTAAAACTCAATCATTTGTCTTTTAGAAATAGATCCCTATGGTGGAGAATCATATAGTCACCGAAGCTTTTTATATGTGCAAATTCATTCAACCTGAAGACATTGGATATTTAAAGCTACTTCAAAGTTTGAGACATTAAGATTGTTTGTAAATATGTGAGCAAGAGCGGGAAGAAAGAGTCTACCACTCCACGCTTAGTATTTTCATTTGCACAAATCGTAAAACCTTAGTCTAATCATTAAGGAAGCAGCCAGATCAACACTCTGGCAGAGTCGGGATTCCCTTTGTTCTAACCTAATCAAGACTAAACACTTCTTATTTATTTATTTAAGGAAATAATGATAAAAAAAAGCCAAACAACAAATTTAAACAACTACATTATATTGTGCTTACATTATATAATTTAAATTTGACTAAAATAAACCAGTCTATGCTTACGAGTCATGCCCGCCCATCGGGCGGGCTTCGAAGTCTAGTGTATATATATATGCGATATATATATATATATATATATATATATATATATATATATATATATATATAGTATATATATATATGCGAAACAGCCCCTTAACGATGTGTTAAAGGGCTAACGCAGCCCTTTAACGCACAAGGACGATATGGTTAACGCATGGCAAGTGAAGGTTTAACGCACCCCTGCGTTAACCATACCGTGTGCTCTTATAACCACTGTTTGGAGGCCCAAAACTCAAGATCTTTGCATGTAACAACTTGGGTTTGAAAGACAACTTAAAAACCTAGATCTCAGTATAAAGAACAAGACTTGAGGTTGAGAAATGAGGGAGATATGATCTTCCAAAGTCGACCATAAATTCTGTCCCCAAACCTCTAATTCACAAGTATGTACTTTTTATATAAACCAAGAAAAACATTAAAAAATAATAAATAATAATAAATAAATAAATCATTAGATCATTTCAAGAAAAGTTCGGGGATGAGGAAAGACTAAAAAGAGATGATATATTATAATAATGGTGGGAAAGTTGGATGGGACGTGAAACCCAGTTCATTAAATGAGAAAGTGAAAAAAATTTGGCTCAATGAAAAGACCAATATGCCCTCTTGTGAAACGCAGGTGTGTGAGTTAACAGATATTGACTAATACCCGTTAGTCAAAAGGTCCTCAGGGAATGCAAAAAATCACAGTAGAGACCTTGGACGTATTTGTTTGGGACTCCGCACGTATATTGGGTACAATAAAAGGGCGAATGGTGTAATTTACTCTATAAAAAAAATTAAGAAATACAAGTATTCATGCGATGTGTATAATTAGTTGATGCACCAGCACATATATCAATTAACTGGTCAACACCTATAATAAAAATTATTATAAAAACACCTCTTACAGAAAAATACAATTAAAAAAACTCATAGTACAAACCAAACAAGCTACTAGAAACAAAAGAAAACAATTGTCCGGAAAGCTATTATCAAAAAATATATAAATGAAACACATTATTTACCAAAAAGTTTGAATAACAAAATACTCGTCGCTGTATCGCACGAGTACCCTCAAGGCCTAAACTATAGACATCTACAATATTTAAAAACACCCAACTAAATCAATACTCAAACAAAAATTTACCTAACTTATCCAAAGTTTAACCGATGAATCTCCAATTTTTGATTTGTAATTATAATTTACCTAGCTTGTCCAAAGTTTAACCAACGAATCTCAAATTTTGATATGTAATTATAATTTACCTAATTTGTCCAAAGTTTAACCGACGAAACTCAAATTTTGATATGTAATTATAATTTATCTAACTTGTCTAAAGTTTAACTGATGAATCTCAAATTTTGATTTGTAATTATAGTTTACCTAATTTGTCTAAAGTTTAACCGATGAATCTCAAATTTTGATTTGTAATTATAGTTTACCTAACTTGTCCAAATGACGAATCTCAAATTTTGATATGTAATTATAATTTATCTAACTTGTCCACAGTTTAACCGGTGAATATCAAATTTTGATCTGTAATTATAATTTACCTAACTTGTCCAAAGTTTAATCGATGAATTTCAAATTTTGATATGTGCTTGTAACTTTAATCAAATATACTACCAAAAGGGCTTGTGTTCCTACTGATATCCCATGTTGTATAAAAAGTTTCTCGACCAAATAATTATAAGTTAAAATATTGCTTAGACCGTGTGTCGTTTTATTATTATTCGATAAAATGTCCCTAAAATACCATAGTTATCTGTGAGATAGGGCCGGCGTGCGCGCCAAAATACAAGCCGTCGATATATGCAGCAAACCAAAGTCAACTATCTGCCCACAAGTAACAATACTTTATCAATCCCTAAATTCCAGGTTTCATATCATTTCCAAACATCTTTTTTTATCCAAAACCCATGTCTTAAAAATGGACAAAATCAGCTTGTTACCAGATGACGTCATCATTCACATCCTATCATTCATCCCAACCAAACATGCTGTTGCAACTTCAATCTTGTCTTCAAGATGGGTAAATTTATGGTCTTTTTTACCAACTATTGATCTTGATGATTCACTTTATTTAAACCCTTTAAAGAAAGGTTCATCTTCTGTTATGTTTCTTGATTTTGTTCAAAGGGTTTTGACTTTTAATCAAAGTCAAACTATTGTTAAGTTTAGGCTTCATATACATGGTTCTTGTGGCCAGGGTATGTCTAGGATTAATGGGTTTATTCAAAGTGTTGTTTTGAGAAATGTTGTGGAGATTGATTTGGGAATATTTGTTGATGTGGGTGAGGATGATTGTTGTTTAAGGATTGAGAATAGTGAGTCTTTGGAAGTGCTTAAAGTTACAAGTGTGAATGGTTTAAAGATGCCGGCTTTTTCGGGTTGTTTTCCGAGTCTTAGGACATTTGATGTTAAGGTTTCGCTTTATGAATCAGGTGATGACTTGATAACGAATTTGTTTCCTTGTTTGTCCGGTCTTGAAAAGTTGTCTTTTGTTGGGGATTTAAATGATTGCATTGGGGAAATTTATGTTAATATTGGCGGGAAGGCGTTAAAAAGCTTGGAGTTGGAGTTATCGATTGATAATATTGATGATTGTGATGCTATGGTTGTGATCGATGCACCTCGTTTAGAGTACCTTAGGCTTAAAGATGGGTTTTTAGCTTCGTATTTGGTGAGAAACAAGCCTGCAATCAGTGAAGTTAGTATTGATGTTGGAGAATTTGATGAAGAGTTTCTCGAGTTTTTGGATGAGGTGGGTCCTGCGCGATCTAGTCGTGTTATTGAGCTTTTGCATGGGTTGGTTGATGCCAAGTTTATATCGGTTTCTGCAAATACCTCAAAGGTTAGTTGTTGACTTGCATCTTGGTAATGAGTTAGTTGTAAGCCACGTTTGCTCAAGAATGCTAGGTAATATTGTTTTTTTCTGACTTATGTTTTTTAGGTTATTTTTTCACAAAAATGGAACCTGCCTGTGTTGCCTTCTTTGACAAAATTAGAACTATATGTGCACACCAGTTGTTGGATCCTACTGTTAAACTGGCTTCAAAGTTGCCCAAACTTGAAGATTCTGTCTTTGATAATAAAGGTGAGTTTTCATATACTTTGAAAGCATTAATGTTGCGTTGATTAATTAGGTATGGGTCTAGGGAATTATTTGTTGAAGAGTGCAATTTAGTATGCAGAGATGGATATCGGGAATGAATAGCCTGAATTTGGGTATTTCTCAAACTTGGGTAGGGGGCTGGGATTACAAAAGTTTACCTACCTCTTTGCTCCTGGTTAATTAATCTAGAGACTTAGCACCCGTATATCTTCTGATACACGTCCTTCACATATAACTTTCTTCTCCACCAACTTCGCTAATTGTCCCTCGATCATCTCGCTTTCTGAACATACATAATCTCTTTGTGGCGTTGATCAAAGCCTTTTAGTTGCTGGTTCAATACACAGCGACCCGACTCTTTGCTGGTGCGCTGTTTCACTTTTCGATTATTGTTAAACTCACCTTGCCTTTCTTCTGAGTTTTGTCCCTATCATTTCAAAGCTGTACATGTGCATGGAATCTTTAATAAGATCATATAAAATTGAAGATTGATACTATCGGTAACAAGTGTTTTATTAATAAAACCATTTGACATATGATGATGAGTATAACAGACTTTTCTCAGAAAGTTAATGAAATCAAATAAGAGAACCGTGAATCAGATCTCTATAAATCTCCAGTGTTGAGACAAACGAAAGTATTGCTTTTGGATTCTGATTTGAACCAACTGAGCCAGCTGAGGTTGCTATATGGGAAAATATGTTTCGTTAGTTTTGTGATTTATGTGAAGTGGAGTTGTGAGCAACTTGGATAACATGTTTTGTTGTTGTGGTTGTTGTTGGAAGGCCTTAGATTAAATATTAAAGGGAGCAATATGGGTGTAGCCTGATCAGAATGAAGCCAGTAAACTCAGTAAAGCGAACTATGAATTTAAAACCATACCCAAACTGGTCCTCATTCCTATTCAACCCTGCAATCAAAACCAGTCAATTAGTAATTTTGGCAAACTAACCTAATGAACCCTAAGTTTCGTCCAATGAAAACTGCAACTATACTCATTCTGGGATGCCTCCTTTTCACGAAAGATTGAAAATGTGTGTCACACGGCAACATGGTTTAGGTGACGGATCAAAGCATTTTTTTTGGGGTAGAATCACTTTATTTTAGAACATTTAAATAAATAGTGTTTGTGCTTATTGATTGCATTAATCATAATATTACAGTAATCATCTTATTTAATTTTTAGTGAATCTAGTGTGTTGTTTGGCAGTAACAATACATTTTGGGTGAAACCCGTTCCACATTCCATTTTCAACTGAAGTTTATTGATTTGACCCATGAGAGTATCATAAGTAAATGTGTCGAAATCACCACTTTTACTTTATAGCTAAAGTTTTATGTATGTCCATGGTCGTCATCATAAGTCTTGAGGGTATTGGCTTAAGTCGATGAGACATTTGACTAAATAGTTAAAGACTTGCATTAAACCATCACCTTGTCAAGACCTCACAAGTGTCTTCTGTTTTTTCCCGTGTTGGATGGTACTACAGACTTTTGACAAATTGTTTAAAACTCATATCAAACTATGGTTTTCTGTATGGTGCTGATTTAGGACCACAACTTTTCCACCATTTGTCACTACTAGGGGTTTGTACAGAGAATTGGGCCCAAAGAAAATGAAATGGGCTCATTTCAATGTTTGGTTTGACAAAGAAATGGAAAAAGGGAAATGGTTAATTTCCCTCGGGCTAATTCTCGAGAATCTGTTTGGTATGCAGAGAAATTAAAATGTGGAAATTGTGGGAATGGGTGAGAGATTGGTAGTGCAATTTTGAGTTTCATTTCCACTACTTTATAGGGAAATGGAGAATGAGGGAACTTGTTAAGTTTTTTTTTTTTTAGTTGCAAACCGATTACGTAAATGTATTTTTTATAAAAAAAATTAATAATTTTTTAAAATATATTTTAAAATAGTTTTAAAAAAAATAAATAATTTTAAAATAATTAAAAAAATATTTTTTAAATATTTTTTTAAAATAATTTTATAGAATTTATTATAAAAAATAATTTTTTTATTAATTTATAAAATAAATTTAATAAATAAAAAAAATTTTTTAAATAAGTTTTAAAATAAAAATATAAAAAAAAAATTAAAAAGAATATTTTTAAATAAATTTTAATGTTTTTTAAACAAAAGTTTAATTCTTTCATAAAAAGTTTTTTTTTTTTTTTTTTTTTTTTTTTTGCCATTCTCATTTATTTCTCATTTACCAAACACTATAATGACTTTAATTTCTCTACCATTCTTTCTCTGAATCATACTACTTATTTCTTCTCTGAATTCTCTATACAACTCCTGGGTATTTAAGAGATTAGCAAATATCACCAATTATAATTATCAATTGAGATTAGTTATAAACTTGACATGATCAACACTACACTAAAGTATGCTAGTGACATGCTACAGAGTACATGTGATCCCCGATTTTATCGTTTATCATCGTCAAGCATTTCTAATTGATATCATTGAAACTCATTTAAACTATTCGCTTGTCACCATAATGTATTCGGTTCACGATATCGTTTATATTATCATTATTACGATGAGGTATTATCTGTTCACAATTAGTCAGACTTAGTAAACTACCTGCCATGTAAAATGTTTCGGTTTTCATAGGACGAAGACAATATCACATTTGTACACAGCTATACATCACAATATTTAAACATAACAGTCACTTTTAACACTTTCTTGATGAGGAATTTTTTGGCAGTATCTTAACATTTCTCAAAACATTTCTAGGAGAAACCGGTAGATGACTATGACATGATGGAAGAACTCGAATTGACTAAGCCAGATAACGTACCATCTTGCTTATCTTCACACTTAAAAGAGATAGAGATCAAAAGGCTTGGGAAAGTTGAAGAGGAAGAAATGTTGAAGTACCTCTTGGATAATGCAAAAGTTTTAGATAAATTCACTGTCAATTCTCGTGTATATATTAAGGACGGAATACTCCAATAAGTCCTGCTTTGATAAGTAAAATTTTCTCAGGATCTCATAAATGGTAAACTCCTTTGGTGAGTTAAAGGGTATATAAGTTATGACGTTATAAAAATTGCACACTTCCTGCCATTATGGAGGATTTGGAAGGTACAGGACTGTATATTTGAACTTATTATTGTGTTTTCATGGATAAATATAATTTGTAGTCGATAAAGAATTGTGTTGTTACCCAGTAAGTCATATTGTTCGGGCACTTCTATTATGACCATTTTCATTTTTAGTAACTATGGTTTCCGTCTTTCCGACCTTTTGCCACGAGTCAAAAAACTTTAGCATCATGTCAAATATTATTGGTTGTTATGTTTTTTTTTTTTTTTTAACATGAGTCTTATTCTATTGATTACACAAGTATTGGACAGCAGGCAAACTTTTGATATATTTGAAAATTGAATCATATGTTAATGGTGTAGCAAGACTGCATATATGAAACACTTTTTATTGTCAACCGACAAGTATAACCAATGGGTTAATACTATATTATATATACATTTACTTTAAACGTCAAGGATTCTTTTACATACATGCTACAGTGTTTGCTACAGTGATACTACAGTGAAAGCCGGAATTTACAAGCGCAACAGTCGTTCCCCCCCCCCCCCAACACAATTACACGCATCTTCTCGAAATATTCAGCTCTCCACTAAAATAAACCCACATCATTTGTTGATAGATCCAAAAACTGAGGGACAATATTATAACTCAAACAAAAATTATCAAAGACTCACCATGAGTCGCTATCCCCATAAAATATCATTGCATCCCTACTTATCTTCTTCCTGATTATTCTTGCTATCTGCCCAAGAGAAAAATAAATAACCAAAATTAATACAAAAAGTATTCCTCACATAAAACGAATGACTAGTTCTACGAGAAGAAAGGGAGGGAGGGTTTTCCACGAGAGTTTCACCCTTTTTCATCACATTTACTGATAAAACTAACTAATTGTCGGATTAAATAATTAAATCAATAATAATAAATTTTTGAAACTTAGATTTGTACATTTAAGAAAAACCATGAAATAGACCGTTAGTGGTTTACCGAAGAGAAGAGCGGTTAGCTGATTGTGATGGCAGGTGGTGTTAGCAGTAGCGGTGTGGGCGTAACGGAGTTGGTGGGAGCGTCAGCTTAAACAAGAAGTGAATAAACATGGCCGATTAACGTTTCGGCAAACAAAATAACTGCGAAAATTTCGGACGACCGAAAATTATAAGGCGGCCGACAAGAGACCTAGAGATAAAAAGAGAAAAAAAGAGTGAATAATTTATTATTGGCTATTTATATTTTAAAAGGGTTAAGACATGAAAGTGAGGTGTGTATGAAATATGGTTAAACTTTTACAATAATACTGCGGGACCCATTTGACATATCAACTGACAAAATTAACGTAAATTTGCGCAATGTTCACGAAAATAATTTTTCCAAATAAAACGTTGTTATAAATATACAAACATTATATTTCCATATTTTAAATTAGTCCTTAATGACTAACTTTAATTAACACTTGCACCACACTAATGGTACTTGTATTTCTCTTGCAGTAAAATTTTAGCAACAAAATTACGACAAACAGTATAGCAAAAATTATAAGTAAACGTCTATTGTAGCAAGTTTAAACTTTTTTTTTTTTTTTTTTTTTTTTGAAAAATAATTTCGAAAAAATAATGTTTTGAAAAAAAAAATATTAAAAAAAAAAAGTTATTGATAAAATATTTTAAAAAAAAAATATTTTCACGCTACTGTAGCATTTTTTTTTTTCAGGAAAAATAATTTGGAAAAAAAAAATTTTGAAAAAAAAAATATAAAATAAAAAAAAAAGTTTTTGAAAAAATATTTTCAAAAAACTTTAAAATTAATTTTTCTAAAAAAATTAATTAAAAAAACAAATTCTAAAAAAAATACAAAATAATTTTGAACCTACAAAACGTAAAACAAATATCGTACAACAAAAAACAACTATCTGAACAACCCGTAGCAACGCGCGGGCTACAATGCTCGTTTACTTTAAACGTAAGGATAACTGTTCAATACTATTATTTATTTACCGGATGAATAACATGAGCAGAAACAATTTGGGAAATGCTTCAAGACTGTTTCATAAGTTCAAACAAAACAACCTGAACATATATGATCTTAGAAATGATCCAAGATAGGTTCAGCCAAAATAGGGCGTATTATATAAAACCCTAATCAGCCTAATTAGATAAAGACTAATATGGTTGTTATAACTTCTCATAAAATAGTTAATTCACTCGCATATTTTAATTAAAGAGTGACTTCCTGTTTTTTTCTTTGCCTTCCATTACTTTTGCATCATTCCTCTTCTTAAAACAATACTCGTCTTCCTAGCGAGAGACATACTAGTTGATGATTTCATTTTTTCATCGCTTTAACTTATACACCTTCCATGGCCCGGCCTTATATTATATCGAGCTTGGATCTTATTTCTCAAGTACTGTAGCGGTAGCCATCTCTGGAAGACGCTTAAAGAATCTTCACACCCATAATGATGAACGTATTAACTGATATATAATTGGCTAAAGCATGTGTGTGGGTTAGGGCTAGGAATGCCAAATGGGGCATGCTTTAAAAAAAAAAACCCACAGGCGCATTCATTTTTTGGACACGAATTAAAAAATGTACGCTCTATTTAATTTTTAGGCAAAGTCACACCTAAACACTTAAAAAAAAAAGATTTACATCGTGAAAGTTAAGCCATAAGGTTACTATTTAAATATCGTCATTTTGACGTTATTCACATTTAATATTCACTGACCAAGTTTTTGGCGAAGTTAAGACATGTTTTACCAAATTCAAACATGTTGTCAAAGTTAAGACATAAATTTCCTATTTAGATATCGTCACTTTGACGTTATTCACATTTAATATTCATTGACCAAGGTTGTTAGCTGGCGAAGTTAAGATATGTTTTACCAAATTCAAACATGTTGTCAAAGTTAAGACATAAAGTTTCTATTTAGCAATGTTTTAAAAACTGATTGATCCGGCCGAGCCACCGGGTCACGGTTTAATCGGCCGTTCAACCGGGATTTTCGCTCAAAATCGCCTTTTGGTCACCCGACCGGTTCACGGTTCAACCGGCCGGGTCAACCCGGGTTATAAAACATTGCTATTTAGATATCGTTACTTTGACGTTATTCACATTTAATCTTCACTGACCAAGGTTGTTGCCTGGCAAAGTTAAGACATGTTTTACCAAATTCAAACATGTTGTCAAAGTTAAGACATAAAGTTCCTATTTTGATATTGTCACTTTGACGTTATTCACATTTAATATTCACTGACCAAGGTTGTTTGTTGTCGAAGTTAAGACATGTTTTACCAAATTTAAACATATTGTCAAAGTTAAGACATAAAGTTCCTATTTTGATATCGTCATTTTGACGTTATTAACATATCATTCTTTCATGTTATTAACATATCCTTCTCATTTTTCACGTTTCACTAAAAACACTCTCGAAAAATCAAATCTGTAATGGATACGAGTTTATCAAAAGGAAATTTTAAATTGTGTATTGTTAATGGTGGTCGACACTCTAAGGTTCTTTTGTCTAAAAAGATCAATTATAGTAAACTTTAGGCAATACATTGGTGATAAGTTGATACTAGCGGGGTTATACGTCTTCCTTCTAGCGACCATGTTTACGATATCAATGATGACGAAGAGTTAAGGTGTTTTATAAATTTTATATTAACTATGAATAAAGATAAAATGATATTGAATGTTGATCATTTTTGTGAAACACCAGTAGATCCTTATCAAAATTTTGAATATTGTCAAACGGTAGCGGATCATTTGCAAAGTGGAAAAATATGCAAGTGGAAAAATATTGTTGGTCCACTAGGTTTGAGTAAATGTTGAAATCTTCCTACTCGTAACAAGGATAGTAACGACATCACCCAAAACCATAATAACACCATTTGTACTTTTCAACGTGTATAATTCTTTATTAAACAATGTAAAGATTTACAGTAGAATAGCTCTCGGTAAAACTATTCCGGTTGAGCGACAAACATAACACTCCCTTCGGAAAATCTAGAGGCAGCTAGCTTTGCTTAGAAGTTCTCGGGAGAGGGGATTCTATCAACTATAGAGCTAAGTTCTACATTTTGTGTTTTTTAGAATCCTACTTATCCCGGTTACAAAGTTTCGTTTAAATAGGCCAAGGAATACTGTGGATGCACATGGGTGTTGTTGTTAGCCGGCCTTGAAGTAGCTTAGAACGTGCCTAGTATAGTAGGTGGAGCGTGCGTTTGTGTTGGGTCCATTCAGTACCCAAGTGTCCTTAAACTATGATTTGAATACAAAATACCCTAAGTGTTATATAACCGTAAACATCGATCAAGTCACTGAGTGAACAGTCACTCAGTGAGTTACCTTCAGGAAGCTTAGGACGAGTTTAAGAAGAAAGACTCTCCATTCAGTAAGGCGGGACTCAGTGAATGATACATGAGCCAAAGAAGAAGGTGATGGGTTCAGGGAGTGATGACAATAGCTCATTGAAACCCAAGTCTCATCAACAATAAATAAGACTGAAGACTTAAAGAATGGCAGAACAAGGTGGGATAAGTTTGAAACACATAAGAGAGAGTCCTTATCAAGCAAAGGTCAAACTTACTCAGAATAGGTAATAATTAGAACAATGTCATCACTATTATTCAGAAAGCAATGTTGTCCTTTACTCAAAGTAGAATATTGTGACAGGGAAAAAAAATACAAAAACTCCCAGAAGCTCTCTGGCAATTTTGGTGATCCACGAAACCCTAAATCGTTTTTCCCATAACCTTGGCGATCTTCAATCTCTCCTATTACAAGTCTAAATTAATCTTGGATTATACCGTGTGTATCATCTATTTTAATTTGTTTCTTGTATTCAGTTTGATTAACGATCGCTGGTCTTTTTGTTTAGGGTTTTCACTTAATCGTTATTTAGGGTTTATAAGTCGGTTTGATTTCTCTTTAAATACTATCATTAAAGCAATCATTAAACTGATTTGTGACATCAATATCTTATCATGGTTTAATTATTAGGTGATTATGGCTAAAAAAACCCTAGTTTTTAAACTAGGGTTTTAATCGTTTTGCCTAGGCTTGGCGTGTTTTTTTATTGGTTCTGTTTGCTGCGATATTCTTGTTTAAGGGTTGAAGTTTTGTTGTGATGTCGAATTTGGGAGAGGATAACTTAGTATACCACGGCCTGTTGTGACAACCGTCACTTTTTGGCTAGTGACCGATAACCATTTTAGTCATTTTTGAACTATTTTTATGTTGATAAGTTAGTATTATACTTGTCGGGTCATCTTTATGGTTTACGTCTATTTTATTAGAAACATGTGTCAACGAACGTGTCTACGACCTACGTTTTTGGTTTAACGTCATTTAGACGTCCCGACATGCTCGCGTCATATTTAAAATACTAAATTTTCTTAGTTTGACAACTTATAACATTTTTATAAGTTTTATACTTTTACGTTACCCGGTTTTATATTTTACGCGTTTTTGAGACTTCGCGTCTTAGTTATATCATCAAAACAACTAGATTATACATTATACAAGAAAAGCAACCCCACTTCTCTTCATTTTTGTACACATGGCTAGCCTCCTCCAAGTGTCCACCAAAAACCACTTGTCTTGCATGTGTTTTGTAATACCATCAAACACTTGATCATATATAAGCACAAAACCACCCCTTTTATCTCATTTAAACCACTAGTTTTGATAAAATTTTCTCTCCCTCTTGTGTGTTGCTGCTTCCACGACTCAAGAACACCAAAAACATCATCACTTTACAGTTTTCTAGCTCATTGGAAGGTAAAAATCACAAGGTGCAAAGTCTAGTATGATTCTAACACCAAAACTCTTTAAAAATGAACTTTTCATGAAGTTTTCTTATGTTTTATGCAAGTTATTATATAATCATTGTAGATATGAGATTATCATGTTAGAATACTCTAATTAGAGTCATAAAAATGTAAAATAGCTTTTGTTAGTTGATTAGTGGCTTTGGTTTAAACATTGGTGCAAGAAAAACTAGCTAAATCATAGATTTTTACTCATTTTTGCACTTTTAAATGCATGCAAGATAAAGTGGTTGTTAGATTTATTATACTACTGAGATAAATTGATAAAAACAATGCTAAGACCTGTTTAAAATTATTGTGGGAGTTGTTTAGGTCGTTTTTGCATGCTTGGGTGGTGATTGGACATGATTTGGTTATAGCAAATTTCTAACAGCACACTTTTAATTCTAATAGGTCAAATTGTTTGGATGATATATTGATGAATAACGGGTCTATGAACATGATTTTTGGGTCTACACTCATATACTCAGAGTCTAGTTTCCAAAAAAGTTAATTTATTGAAGAGATAAAGTGGTTTGGTCAGGGAATATTTCAAAATGGTTGTAGTTGTCAAATCTGATTTAAACTCAGCTTTCAACACTTGCACTTTTTGGGCTATATATCACAAACCATAATGGGTCATTATTTGAAATTGATATGGAGCATACATCTAAGTGTTATTTAAAGTATCTAATTAGCCCAAACCATATAACCACCGTTTGGACCCTCAGCTAGATTTACTTTCGCATGTCCATATTTGACCGTTTTTAAAGTCGGGTCAAATAGATTGGGTATAAATCTTTTATAAAATCCGTGAAAATTCTAGGAGACACTTAAGACACTGTATAATGACATATTTGAAGGGCTTGACCAGTAGCCAAGTTTAACTTGGTGAATAGGTTTCTCGTTACGACCTTAAAATCCGGACAGATTTGAATAATTGAGACTAAAAGTATAATGTGGTATATTTTGACGAAACTAGTATTTTGACTTATTATTTTTCGTCATCGAGTCTGAGCATATCGTTAGGAGTCTAATAATGGTCATGTTACTGTTTATAGGTCATTTGTAGAGACACGCGTTCGTTGGGTTTGTAGTTCGTGTTTGGTCATTTCCGTGCTCGTCGGGTTTTCCTTGTCCGTTGTATCCGTTATTGTCTCTTGTTACTCTCCGAATTTAAGGTGAGTATTCACAATCCCCCTTTTACCGGTTTACTTATTTAGGATGGAATGCATGAATCATACTCGAACTAAATTGATTACTATCTTATGAACTCTTTTGACTTGAACTTTTGAACTTGAATCGAACTCTTGAACTTAATTTCGAACGTATGACTTGTTTTGAACTTAATGTACCATACGTACTATAACCTAAAGTCTCCCTTGTTCGGAGTGTACTTGACAGTAAATCTTGCCATGTCGGTGGAGTGACGAATAATTCTCGCCTAGGTGGTGGAGTGACATAAAGTCTCCCATGTTCGGAGCAGTGCAAAGTCTCCCTTGTTCGGAGCAGTCTTGATTTATTATATACATGGTGCTTATATTGTGAACTAATAAGACAACGTGTGCTTAAATATAAACTGTAACATCTTTTACGCAATGTTTGTGAAAACATAGGTTACAAGTCTTGTATGGGCGGGATTTGTAACTGAATGGTTTGACATTACCTTTGCCATGTGGACCTTTTCTCAAAGACCTTGGACTTAATTTTATATAAAACCTGTGTACTCACCAACTATTTTCATAGTTGACCCGTTTTCTCATGCATTTCAGGTGATCGCCAGTAAGTATATTTTATGAAGACACTAGCATAAAGGAGTCTTCATATGTCATGTTTAGTCGGATGTAATAAAATGTCATCTTTTGGAAACAAAACTGTATGTTGCAATTGCCGATGTTGGCTAAAACAATGTTTTATTAATGTACTATTTCTTTAAATTTTAATTATGGTATTGTACTATATCTCGTTTGCAATGATTATTGATCGAGTCGCACCTCGCGTTTTCGCCATCGGCGGGGTGTCACAGATTGGTATTAGAGCTAGAGGTTATAGAGAATGCCGGTTTTTCTAAAATAAAAATCGCAACTATAATCAAAATAAAGTTTTCTTAAAACACCGAACATCATACGAGTTGACTAGTCCGAGCATTGCATTGTTACTCCTTAATTATATATAGCCTGATCACCTATGTTTAATTCAGGAAGAGTCATGCAATGATGGGAGTAGTATTCTCGGATCATGTTTGGTCGAGTCTTAAAAGGGCAGTCACCTGAAATTGCATCGGTCGTGTGTGTGCGCATCGCATATTTGCATTCGTACTTGTGCATTGAACCCTATAGTTAGACATCTATCTTTAGAGTTGAGTACATCTTGTTCCTGTCATTCAAGTCTTGATTTGTTACGCTATATTTTTTACTATGCTTGATGGTCACTAAGTACTTTTGTCATGACGTGCCTTGTTCTATGTTGGTTTGATAAGTCTTTGTACATTTCCCAGTTTTGGTTACATTAGTTACAATCCATAGTCCTGCCAAACCTTCACCAACTACCGTCTTATATCCACCTACTTACCAAGGCCCTCACTTGCAATAGACCCGGAGGATAAGAACCTCTGAACCCTAGAGAGCGACTTACCAGGCATCGTATTTCCGTCCTTTACGACCGTTGGAATCTACATACTATTATTCAGGAAGATGTGATAAGGATTTATTTGGTACCTTTTTAAGGGGTCCTTTAAGCCCAAAATCGAGTAAATGTGATCAAATATTGCCTCAAATCGTTTCTTTTTGCATTTTAGGTACTTGAGACATGAATTCTGAAAATCGGCACTTTTGGAGCATATTTGGACGGAAAAGGAGAAGAAAACGACAAAGTCGCGAAAACCCGTCGGAAAAGGAAGGCTACAACGTGACGCCGTCACTTGTTATTTGAGCTGGATTTTGGGTGGAAAATCACCAAGTGACGCTTCAAAGAATTTGAAGAATTTATAACCTGACGCCGTCAGGTGTATTTTGGAGGAGAGAGTCACCTTTTATGAAGACAAGAGATGGCTCAGAACTTTTTATAAGCGGATGGTGTCAAAGTTACAAGGTGACGCCGTCAGAACGGCAACTTGCATAAGACGAAACCCTAATGGCGGCGAGCTGATGGCATCAGGATCCATAAGCTGACGCCATCAGAGTTGTAATACTAAATATATTTTTGAATGTTTTCATTATTAAGTGTGACATCTTTTGGTAATAAACCCTAGGCGATTTTCAGAGATCTTGTAAGGTTTTTTCAGCCTTTTCATCCATGTTCAATTGAAGATAAGTTATTCGTTTAATCATTCAATATTTCTATGTGTTGTTTGATTATTTGTTTATCTTTTCTTCTATCTAAGACGCTAGCTTAAGTTTATATGTGTTTGCTTAGATCTAATGAAACCTAGTTATTAAATATTGATTTGTTGTCTCTTGTTTAGTTGATTGTTATCGCGTTAGGTTAAGAAAACTGGCTGACCTCTTATATGTAACTAGCTTGAACGTCTTAAAAACGCAACCGTAGAGTGCACTATTTGTTTTGTTCGTTGTATTTATTGCGTGAATTGCGGCTTTTAGATCCTAGAAAACTTAATGGATGTTAAGGGATTTAGGGGAGACTAATGTTCATAGAGTTGGGGACTTCGGCACCTCCCCACGACCAATAATAAGGAATACGACGCTTCAACTAAAACAAGGATGTGGCAATTCAACGAATCAGTATGAGATAACTAGGGAGTAATTAAATCTAAGTAAACACGCTTTTCCTATCATAAGAAGTTCACCAATTTATCTTTTGTTTGTTTTTAGTTTAATTTTAGTTTTATAATTAGATTTTGGGTTAGTTGATTAACAACTAATTCCGCCCACTCCTTCAAAAACCGAGATTTTATTTGCTTTCTGAAAAATATAATAATACCAAAAGAATCATCCCTCACCTCTATACCTATCTCGTCATACATCTTGACCTAGCGACACTATTCTCCTAGAGAACGATCAATCCCCCGGACATACCTATACTATACTACAACGATCAGGTACACTGCCTGGAGGATTGCAAGCTTCTCAAGATCCCTTGAGAAGTAAAACTTCTTGTATCTTGCAAAACTCGCATCAAGTTTTTGGCGCCGCTGCTGGGGAATAGTTGTTGTTTAGGTTCAATTTCTATATCGTTTAGGTCTACTCACTAGATTCCTATCGAGTGAGATTTTTATTTCTTTTTATTATCTTTCTTTTATTCTATCTTTTCTTCGTTCCCTTTGTTCGTATCCTTTCATTCGCCATCATGGTGGGTGAAGCCATCTTTGAACCTATCAACCAACAACACCAAGCTCCACCAAACCAACAACACCAAGCTCTACCAAACCAACAACAACAACCACACCAAGACCCACCAATTAACCCAGACCCACCTCAAGCGCGTACTCTAGGTGGGTACTCCCTACCTAGCCACCAAGGCTATCGAAACACCATTGAGCTCCCCCAAAGAGCCAATGTGTCTCCATTGCGATCCGAAATATCCGGTTGGTGCAAAGCGGATGTGCATTTCATGGACTTTGTTCCGAAGATCCAAATCAACATCTCAAGGATTTCCTAAAAATCGTAGACTCCATAGACCTTGATGTTGCAACTCAAGAGACAACACGCTTGCGTCTCTTTCAATTCTCTCTACGTAACCAAGCTAGTCAATGGCTTGAGTGCTTACCCGCGAGATCCATCACATCTTGGAATGATCTCACCTCTCGTTTCCTTGTTCAATTATTCCCACCGGGGAGAACTACCAAATTAAGGAACGACATCTTGATGTTCCAACAACGTCAAGGTGAAACTCTTTATGAGGCTTGGACTCGTTTCAAGGACTTACTCCAAAAAGTCCCTCACCACGGCATTGATCTTTGGCTTCAAGTCCAAATCTTCTATGATCATGTCAACTATCTCACCAAGCGTGCCATTGATCAAGCGGCCGATGATAAATTACGAGAGAAAGATGCTAAGGAATCATGGGACATCATCAATGAACTTGCCTTTTTCAGTAACGAATCATGGGATAATCCTCGTGATGTGAACAAAATGGTCAATGTAGTCTCGTCATCTGACAAAGCATCCAACCTCTCCGAAGAAAAACTTTGTGAACTCAAAAAAAGGGTCGATTACCTACTTGAAAAACAAAGGAAACCGTTAAAACCCAATCAAGCGACGGTCAATTCCATCTCGAACCAAAAATCCATCCCTTTGTCCGAATCACCCCATAGAGAAAACGCGAAATCTTTTCGAAAATACGCACATTCTGCTTCGCCTCCCCGCGAATTTAACCCTAATTTTGAGGTTCGAATGAGAGAATATATGGTGGCACATTCTGAAAGGTTGGCCAAATTTGAAGAAGGCGTCTATAAACAACGAGAGGAGATGCAAGAGAAGATGGCGGAGATGATGAGCTTGCTTAAGGAATACACCAAGATGAAAGCTCCGAAAAAGGTGTTGGTAAGAAAAGAAGGTAATGTTCCCATCACAAAATTTGTCAATGCTATATCTATTTACCACGAGCATGACAATGAGGTTGAAGGGCAAGCAAGCAATGAGGTGAATGATGATGAGATCGATGTAAACATGGTCGATGCTGGAGATAGTGAATGCAAGGAAGTAATCAATTGTATGACGTGTTTAAAAGAGGAGAAGAAAACAGCCCGAGATGTAGGAAAAGGGTGTGAAAGGGCGATTGAAGAATCACCAAAGTCTCAACCCCTAGGATACTACTTAAAACACGACATCAATAAGACAAATATTAATAATTTAATAAATAATCCTAGGTACAACGACTCATTGCGAAAAACTTTTATGGGGGAAATGGATGAAGATGTGTATAATACGTTACCTGTGGGACTTTTATACGAATGTCTTCTTAAAAAGAACGTGGCTAAGAAGCAAATGGTTTTATGGGAATTTTGAGATACCCTGCATAGGCGATCTAATATATATGGATGCGCTAGCCGATCAAGGTTTTGAGGTAAACCTTATGCCCCTGGCGACTTTTCTTAAGTTAACTAGTGATAAACCGGCAAACACTAATGTTAGGCTATCCATAGCAAATCACTCTTATGTATACCCTTTGTAGAAGATGTGTTGGTAAACGTAGCAAGTTTTGTGTATCCGGTTGACTTTGTGATTGTTGATGATGAGGAAGATGAATATATACCCTTAATCTTAGGAGCACCATTCATTGCAACGGCAAGAGCTACTATCAAATGTGAAGATGGAGTAATTATACTTAAGGCGGGTAAAAGTAAGATTACATTCCACATGGTTCCATAATATATGAGCAAGTATAAGAAAAAGAGGAAACTTTACGTTGATTTCGCGACACCCCGTAATCACGTCAAGCAAAAAATCCTTTCATGGGAAGCAAGGATTAAGAATTACAAGGAACTTGAGATGGAGACTGAGAAATGGAAAGGTGGGGATTCTAAGGAGCAATACACAGCTGGGCATCATTACTCCTTGTATAAGAATAGGAACGTTGAGAACGTGTCGGAAGATGGAGTCACATAATAGTGCATGACTTTGAGTCTAGCTACAAGACTCGTTAATAAAGAAAAGAGCTTCTTGGGAGGCAACCCAATATTTTTAATTGTTTGTTTGATTTCATATATATGCTCCATCTTTAATTTTTTATATTTCATGTATCGAATATAATTTGTGAAATGCTTTATTTTGTTTTTGACCTCGTCATAACTACATATAAAGGTATTTTACAAAAAGATAAGTGTGGGGAAGATCATATTTGTTTATAAGAACAAATTTGAACATGAAAGATAACAAGTAAAAATTAGCATATATATTTGTGTGTTTGTTTGAGTCAAATGCTTGTATCGAGTCACAATGAATGTTCTGCAGTTTTTCCAGGTTTTAATACTCAGGTTTTTCAAGAAACAAAACGTAAAAAATACTGTCAGGTCATACCTGACAGCGTCAGGCTTAGCACCCGATGGCATCAGGCACTGTAGCAATACAGTTTTCTAGATTTTTGGTTTTGTGCTGGAACTTAAATTTTTGAAAAATTTTAAGAATTTTAAATTTCTGGGAATCTGTAGACATTTATTTTGCAAGCATTATATCTTATTTGCTTTCTAGTTTAGTTTTAGTATATATAGTGTTTACCGCCGATTTTATGCGAGGTTTTGTGTTTCGTTTTCTTAGTAAATGACAGGTTATATTGGACAAGAAGACGAAAGTATACATTGGAAGTGAAGCTTATCATGTTTGTTTTCTTGGAGGAAGATTTAACCATGTTTTCACATCGTCAATGCCGAGCAAATCAGGGGAGTATTAGTTTCTCTTATCTATTTTATTTTTCCCTTTATCATAACTTTGGTACTTTTCAAGAACTTTGGTGACAATATTCAATATAAGTGTAGGGAGGGTAATTGGGATACCTTAGAAACTATAACTTCGCTTGATATTTGCTTTGTATTTGAGTAAATGTGTAATAAAACTAAGATAAATACTTGTTAGGGCAAATTTAGCACCAAATTTAATTTTTTTACAACATATGGGAGTGAAACTTTAGTTTTATTAAGCGTCTCATGGATAGGAATTATATAACTAGCACAAAGACCCTTCTACTCAAAAATTTCCACCCAAAAAATGTGAGGTCCGCCTTTAGATATATAGAAAAAAGCATTCACCTTTTATGCTTATGAGTGTATCGGTAGTATACAGATTCTAGAACTTGCGTTTGTGATGCATTCCGAGACCGCTAGTGAGACTACATTCGTGTAGTTAAGATTTACTAAATGATAAGAGGCATTAGGATAACCCTTGTTTTAAACCTGTATTATAATTACGTTGGCTTCATTGGTCAAGTAATTTTCCAACACCTTTGCGATGTACTCATCTTTAGTACACGATACCCCTAGTACACCCCTAGAGCCTATCTTTTTTGTTTTCTAACTTAAGTATATTGGAAAGACCGAAAGGAAGAAATTCTGAATAACGCATTCCGGTTACTTAAAGGAAGAATTTGTCTACAATCCACCCCCAAATGTACACCCATATCGCCTTAGCTTACCTTGTATGCACTCACTTTTAGTGCATTATTGTTACAACATATTTGTTAAACCCTTTTTCAGTTGTCTAATTGGTTACATGGTTGCTAAGTCGAGTCATATCTTGTAAATACAGTTTTGGGATGATTGGGACTCATGGGTGAAAGTACTAGTTTTTATGGAGTAATGGGGAAGAGCATCAATGTTATTACCCCCATATGTGCATTAATGTTTAAAGTACTCTGAGTGTTTTGATTTTCTTAATTCGGGTCATTAGTTAGTTATGTGTAAAGTATGTAAAAGTTCAAGTGTAGGAAGGTTGCAACATCCCTTTGTAATGATGTATTAATTTGGATGGTAGCGCAAAAAGTAGAAAAAGAAGTGCGAAAAAAACATACGGACTACCATCCCCTTTCTTTATTTTTAAGTTAAGAAAGTGTCAAGAAAAATACAAAAAGAGTTAGTAGTTAGCGAGTCGAGTCGAGTCTTGGCTTAGCAACCTCATTGTACATGTAATTAACCAAGATAATTGACTTGCCACCAATAAAATTCCCTATATCCAACAAACCGTGTTTTCCATACCCTTACACCTAACGTTACAACCCTCTAAAAGCCCTCTTTGATAGTTTATCCTAGGTTCTTACGCTAAAGTGGTGGAGGTTTGATCCGTTCTCAAGCCTATGGTAATCTATGTGCTATTACAGGTAGAGAGGGTTTTATTTTCCCGTTTCCATTTATGTTATATAACTTTATACACCCGAGAGATGTGAGAATCCAAAAACTTTATGTGAGGTGCTAGTATATAATTTTTGTGCTTATTTTGACTAACGTGGAACGATTGTTTCTTGTAATTATTTTTATATTAATGTTAAATGACCCTTAACTTGTAAATTGATTAGAATAAAGCTCATTTGCTTGGGGACAAGCAAATCCCAAGTGTAGGGATATTTGATAAGGATTTATTTGGTACCTTTTTAAGGGGTCATTTAAGCACAAAATCAAGTAAATGTGATCAAATATTGCCTCAAATTGTTTCTTTTTGCATTTTAGGTACTTGGGACGAGAATTCTAAAAATCGGCACTTTTGGAGCATATTTGGAGGAAAAAGAGAAGAAAACGAAAAAGTCGCGAAAACCCGTCAGAAAAGGAAGGCTGACGGCGTCACTAGATACAACGTGACACCGTTACTTGTTATTTGAGCTGGATTTTGGGTGGAAAATCAACAAGTGACGCTTCATAGAATTTGAAGAATTTATAACCTGATGCCGTCAGGTGTATTTTGGAGGAGAGAGTCACGTTTTATGAAGACAAGAGAAGGCTCAGAACTTTTTATAAGCTGACGGTGTCAAAGTTACAAGGTGACGCCGTCAGAATGGCAACTTGCACAAGATGAAACCCTAATGGAAGCAAGCTGACGGCGTCAAGATCCATAATCTGACGCCGTCGGAGTTGTAATACTATATATATATTCGAATGTTTTCATTATTATTTGTGACATCTTTTGGTAATAAACCCTAGGCGATTTTCAGAGATCTTGTAAGGTTTTTTTTAGCCTTTTTCATACATGTTCAATTGAAGATGTGTATTGTTTATTTAATTTATTTTGTTTATCTTTTCTTCTATCTAACATGCTAGCTTAAGTTTATTTGTGTTTGCTTAGATCTAATGAAATCTGGTTATTGAATATTGATTTGTTGTCTTTTGTTTAGTTCATTGTTATCGCGTTAGGTTAAGAAAACTGGCCGACCTCTTATATGTAACTAGCTTGAACGTCTTAAAAACGCAACTGTAGAGTGCACTATTGGTTTTGTTCGTTGTATTTATTGCATGAATTGCGGCTTGTAGATCCTAGAAAACTTAATGGATGTTAAGGGATTTAGGGGAGACTAATGTTCATAGAGTTGGGGACTTCGGCATCTCCCCACGACGAATAATAAGGAATACGACGCTTCAACTAAAACAAGGATGTGACAATTCAACGAATCAATAGGAGATAACTAGGGAGTAATTAAATCTAAGTAAACACGCTTTTCCTATCATAAGAAGTTCACCAATTTATCTTTTGTTTATTTTTTGTTTAATTTTAGTTTTATAATTAGATTTTGGGTTAGTTGATTAACAACTAATTCCGCCCACTCTTTCAAAAACCGAGATTTTATTTGCTTTCTAAAAAATATAAAAATACAAAAAGAATCATCCCTCACCTCTAGACCTATCTCATCATACATATTGACCTAACGACACTATTTCCCTAGAGAATGTCAATCCCCGAACATACCTATACTACACTACAACGATCATATACACTTCCTGCAGGATTGCAAGCTTCTCAAGATCCCTTGAGAAGTAAAACTTCTTGTGTCTTGCAAAACTTGCTTTAAGATGCGATATCCATCCTTAGTGACAACACTGGTTGCATTGTTCATGACGTTATCTGTGATGATCCTTGTGCTCTAAGCATATGTAACACCCCCAATTTTGTGATATCAGCGGAATTAAAACTGGGTGTTACTCTACGGCACAACAATTATAATAATAGAAAACGACCTCTAATTGAGTTGATTCAAAAGTTTTATCATTCGAATATAAGAGTTTACAAAAAGAGGTCCCAGTAGTTTTACAATTTGTTAAATAAGTTTCGAATGATAATTAGATTTTAGCCTTCTATTAGTATCCGTGCCCCTCCGTGCCATCCTTCCTCGTTCATTATGGATCTGAGATAAACATGCTAAAAGTGTCAACACAGGTTGGTGAGTTTATAAGTAAAACAGTTGATTTCAATAGTCAGAGGTTGAGTAAATCCATAGTGTTTGTATGCAAATCAGTTGAACACAAATTTCAAGTTTAATAGACAGTGGGCCCCGTTGTTGCACCCATAAATTCAGTAGTAGCAGTACCGTATCATTACAGTACCATAATATTGCTCTAAGCCTCATGAAGCTCAAACGTTAGCGTGTGTGATATCATAAAAATGATATAAATTACTGGCATCATAAGGATGATGTAAGTAACAATGCCCTCGGGTAGGAGCTTGCCAACTTCCTATTGTTTTCTCAAATTAAGTGCATTTAGTTATCAGTCCGGCTAGCACAAAGGCTATCTATCCGGATAACACAAATGGGCTGTCAACCTCCAATAGATCTATTCACTATATTCGCGTTCACTCGTAAGTGATTAATGGATCATGATATGAGGGACTTTTAATAGCAATAGTGGATAACTTAGGCAATATTAATCAGGATAGCATACAAAAAGTACTTGTGTTCATCATGTTTAAGTTCAATAAACGAATATAGTGTTTCATCAACTGAGTAAATTATTTATGATAAACGAGTAAAATCCGTAAGTAAAACGAGCATGTGTCTCCCCCAAAGAGTTCAAAATAAGAAAAAGAGGGGCTATGACTCACGGTAATCCGTAAAAGTTTAGAGTACTTGTGAAAGTAGTTGAGCATGTATCTCCCCCAAAATTAATTCAAAACGTATAAAATTAGGAGCTAGGAAACTCACCTTGAACTAATGATATCAAAACGTATAACGGAATCGATGAATAACCCGGGGAAACCTCTACACGCAACCTAGAATATGATGTTATGTCTTAGGTTCTAAAACAACGAAGTGAATATATAAACATGCCTTATATAGTTATTATATTAATTATGCTTTGATACTTAATGTTTGTAAAGTTGTATAAGTGTTTAAGTCTAGTTTGGGATTTTCGTTTATTTAAGTTTTCCCGTCTATATCTACCCGTT